>PVJN01015554.1:0-44151 GCA_004026805.1 Lasiurus borealis | reverse complement strand
CTGAACCTGGGACCCTTCAGTCCACAGGCTGACTCTCTATCCACTGAGCCAAACCGGTTTCGGCAATCAGCTACACTTTTCCACCTATCTGCTGGTGGATGCCACAGAAGGGTCACCTCAAAGCCATGTGTCTTCCTCAACCAGCTTCCTAGTTCCAATATTCCTTCTATTTCTCTACACTGTCCCAGGCTGTTGCCACGCTCCTTAATTCTTCCTTCTTCATTTTCTCACTTCTGTCTCATCTTTGGTCCCTTTCCTAGACCAGGGAAAGCAGCCAGATTCCGTGGTCCAATGGGCCATACATAGCAAGCACTTTGGAAAAACACACAGATCTGGGTTCAAATCCCAGCTTTGCCATTTAGTTAACTTCATTGAGTCTTGGTTTACTGGTCTCCAAAAGGGAGTTATACCTTGCTGGTAGCTAGGGAGTCAAATGAAATGATTATGTTATCTAGCACATAGTAGGTATCTGATAAATGACAGTGTTTTACCTTTGCCCTATCAATCTTGGGAACTCTTTGTTTTCATACCTTGGCTCTTCATATTTGGGAAACAAAGAATTGGTAAAGTTCTGGAGTATCCACTGGCTCCCGAAATATCTTTCTGGAGGGAACCAAATCCTCAAGTATCCCTTCAAAATTATTAAAAAAAAATTTTTATAAGTTTAATGTGAAATTAAAAACAAAACAAATAGAAAGAAGTCCACTTTCTTTAATGTACAAAACCGTATGAGTGGAAACAAAAGCAAGTTAAACATTATCATATTTGTTTACACCACTATCTAGTTCTTCATATCAACATTACTATTCAAACAACAGTAAGCAGGTGGCAAGTTAGGCGTTGGGAGAGAGATAAAAAAACTTTTCTACCATGTTTATTCTATATGGTGTAGAGCTGTGCTCACAGAGACGGCTTCTTTGACTTCTCCATGAACTACTCAAAAGCTGATGGAGACTAGAAATGATGGATCTGTGTCCTGGTGTATTGTCATACAATTCTAAAAATGGTGCGGCTACCAGCTTGTAATTTTTAGGGATTGCAAACAAGGCTTTCTGTTGAAGTTTAACTGAAAACAACTTCTTATGTTCCTTTGGTTTTGTAATATGTGCAGGAACATATGGCTACTGAGAAGGTTCAAAATTTGGTTTCCACCAGTTACCAATGGAGTCATCAATGACCCAGTCCTGTAGGACTCCGCCATGATGACCAAGTGTCTCTGTCACTAAGCATTTCAGTCCTTCAACTGATTTTTCTGGGTTAAATTCACCATCAGGTAGTGTGAAGAAAGTTGTTCCCAGCTGTAACAGTAACACATGGGGTACCCAGCGCTCATGTGCAATCAGAACGCTTTCCATCATCCTTCTTATTCCAATTTTATCAAATTTCTCCTTCATGCATTGAAACCTGGCTTCAACAGAGCTGTCCTCAGAGAAAGGCTCTTTTGTACCCAAAGTATAATGGGTAAGAGGGTACAGGGGGATGGCTCACTCCAAGGGGAGGGGCTTGACTTGTGGGATGTACTTGTTGCCAAACTGGTTGATACCCCTCTGTCCTCCCCACTCTATTCCCCCTGGGCCAGCTGGTTTGTGAGTGATTGGGTGGCACCATGACAAGTTGGCAGCTAGCAGAAAGGGGTGAGTCAGGGAGACTTTCCCTGTGCGGGCAGCGATTATCTGCAGCCTCCACCTGTCATTAACATGAGAACCTTATAGTATTTTAAACAGACTTTGATTTGTAATCATAATACCGTTCATTACCCGAGGGTCTACTGCATACTGGTTACTGTTGGAAGTGCCTTATGTGCACTCTCTTTATGACAGTCTTGTGAAGGTATTTCCATTGTTACCCCATTTTATAGTTCAGGAAATGGAGATTCAGAAAAGTGAAGTGATTGGCTTAAAGTCACACAGCTAGATACGAAATTAAATAGAGACTTGGGCCTGCATTTTTCTGGTACCAGAAACCTGTGTGTGTGCCCAACCGGCAGGCCATCCTGCCTCGAAGCCCATTAGCAACATGGTTTCCCAAATGACAGGAAGTCCAGAGAGGGGAGAGATTTTCTCAGAATCGATAATAGGCTGGACCCTAAGCCAGGCTGTGGTGGGCCTGCCACAGACCCCAAACTTGCCCCAGGAGAGCAAAGTAGGAGGCCTGAGACCTCAGACTGGCCCAGACCTTCCTCCCCAGAGCAACAGAGTCATAAACACTGAGCCGGAGTGAGTCAGGGCGTATTTATAGATGAGTCTTCTCTCTTCTCCTCGGCTTTGCCAAGATTTATCAGGTTTATTCGGGGCTTGGAGGGTGACAACTTGTTTATCATCCAAGGTGCCCAAAAGGCTGTTGGGACATCCTCTGAGAAGGAGGTCTGGAAGACTGCCCATGTTTAGACCTGACCTGACCCCCCAACCCCACCCCTGTCCCCAGACTTAGACAGCTCTCCCTACCCCACTTGTCCCATCTTCTCCCAAATATCACCCTCCACATACACCAGTCCCCACCACAAACACACACACACACAGTGAACTCACAGTCTCAGGTTAAAATGGGACAGAAGTGCTGCTTCTCTCAGGAATACTCTTGGGTTGATCTGAGAAGTTTAAAAACTTTCTGTAGCCTCACTATCTTTTTTTTTTTAATATATTTTTATTGATTTCAGAGAAGAAGGGAGAGAGAGAGAGAAAGAGAGAGAGAAACATCAATCATGTGAGAGAATCATCGATTGGCTGCCTTCTACAAGCCCCCCAACTGAGCCAAACTGGCCAGGGCAACATTACCTTTTAAATCCTCACAATTTTATAAATTGGATGTTAATTTAATATGATTTTTATAAATAAGGAAAGTGAGGCTCAGAGAGGTAAAGTAACTTGCCCAAGATCACACAGCTCATACAGGTCTAGGTTAAAAATCTTCCAGAGTCCACACTGTGGAAGACCTTGAGCACGTTACTTCCCCTTCTGATCTTCAGTTTCTTTATCTGTAAAACGAAGACACTAATACCCACCTTTCACAGTTGTGAGGACTGATTAAAACTGGTACACAGTGGGCTTCCAGGCACTGCTGCCCCTGACCCCCAACTATCAGTACATTAGTTTATTCTAAGCTGCTTGAGACAATCAGCCAAGTCACAAGTCATAACTGGCTCAAACTTCAGGGACTTGAATCCAGGACCAAGGCTATTCCAACCACACTGCCTGCTGCCCCGCCCTTTGTTTTTTCCCAGTGGCCAGGCTGCATGTCCCCAGTGACTCGGAACCAAGGGCTGGCCGGGGAGGGAGGCAGCTGCGAAAGTGAAAGGTGGAGGGGGCGTTGGGGATTAGGCTTGGTGGATGTGCCCAGAGGCACAGTGGACTGCCCAGGCGCTCGCTCCTGGGATCTATTTTGGATGGGGCCCACCTGTAGGCTGCCAGCAGCTGGAACCCGAGGTGTCGGTGTCGGTGCTGAGTTAACAGAGCGGCCCCAGGAGCCAGATTTAGTGGTTGAGACCTGACTCCAGAGGGGTGGCCTGGCTGCAGGCACAGGGTAGAGCCTGCTCCTGTGATTCCTGGTAGGCTGGGGCTCCTGAGGCTCTGAGCCCTGTGATTGGCTCTCTGAGTCTTTACTTAGAGCAGCCTGTTGTTCCCGGCCATCTCCATCCGCTCCCTCCCCAGCCCAGTGCAGAGCTGCTTACTGGAGGTTCAGACCTGTGTGATCTTGGACAATATACTCAACCTTGGCATCCTGATCTAGAAATGGAGACAATCATCATAACCTTATAGGGCTGTGATAATTAAGTGCAGTTCCTGGGTAGGGATGTGTTCCCTTTTCTGCCCCTCTACCACCACCACTGGAGCCCTTTAAGGCAGGGCTGTCCTCCCCCTGCTCTGCAGGGGCCTTTAAATGCACTCCCCCAGGTGTTGACCTGGCTATTCAGGGGTCCTGAGGCTGCTCACCTCTCACAGTGTTTCCAGAAACCCTGATCCTAAATTCCCTCTGGCCAAAGGCCAGGACTAGGCTCTGACACAGGTGACGGCCCAGCTCACTCAGCTGTAGCTTAAATTTCCTCTTGGGCTTCAGTAGAGGGCCCCAGTAAGGAACCCCAGCTCTTTGAGTTCTAATCTATAAAAATAGTGACTTTTAAAAACTTGCCCTGCTGGCATGGCTTAATAATTGAGCGTTGACCTATGAACCAGGAGGTTATGAGTTCAATTCCTGGTCAGGGCACATGCCCTGGTTGTGGGCTCGATCTCCAGTGTGGGGCATGCAGGAGGCAGCCAACAATGACTCTCTCATCACCGATGTTCCCCTCTCTCTCCCTCTCCCTTCCTCTCTGAAATCAATAAAACTATATATATATATATATATATATATATATATATAGTGTGTGTATATTTAAATGTATATTTTTTATTGATTTCAGAGAGGAAGGGAAAGGGAGATAGAAACATCAATGATGATGTTTCTATGCCAGTATAAAATTTTTAATATATAAATTTATTTACATACACACATATATAATTTTTTCAATAGAAAATAATCAGATTGCATATAAGTGACATGTACTTTTCTTTTTGTGCCTAACAATATATTGCTGATAACTTTTTATATTAAATTCAATAGAAAGTGCAATGTCTGTTTTTAATTGAAGAAATACTTATGTATATATTTATTTATCCTATAGACAGTTGGGATGCTTATTGGGGTATATTTTTGCTTTATTATTTTGGTAAACTTTTTCTTGAAGTGTAATATGCATTCAGAACAGTGCACGATTCATAAGTACACAATTCAAGGCATTTTCACAAAGTGATATGTCTGTAAACCTGAATCCCAGTGAAAAACAGATCATTACTGCCCAGCTGGTGTGGCTCAGTGGTTGAGTGTCAACTTATGAGCCAGGAGGTCATGCACGGTTCAATTCCTGGTCAACACACATGCCGAGTTGCAGCAGACTCGATCCCACATGGGGGTGTGCAGGAGGCAGCCAGTCAACTATTCTCTCTCATCATTGATGTTTCTATCTCTCTCTTTCTCTCCCTTCCCTTCTGAAATATATTTAAAAAAGAACAGATCATTACCAGCAAGCTCGGAGCCCCACTTGTTCCCCCTCCCAGCTCCCTACTGAATTACCAGGATCCTGACTTCTACCAGCTTCGGTTAATGTGAGCTTTTTGTGAACTTTATAGTAACAGAATTATTTAATATGTACACTTCTGTTCAATATTCTTTATGAGATTCATCTATGCTGTTGCATGTGGCAATATTTACTCATTCTCATTGCTGTGTAGCATTCAGGACGATTTATTTGTTCCACTGATGGATGTTAGGATTGTTTCCAGGATTTGCTACTACAAACAATATTGCAAAAAAATTTTTGTATGTAAATAGATCTACTATGTTATACACCTGAAACTAATGTAATATGGTATGTCAATTGTAATTGAAAAAAATTTTTAATTATAAAAATAATTTATATATCTGAATATCTATTTCTAGCTAGCTGACTATATCTTTTTGTTATCATTCTGTTTATATATATATATGTACATATATATATATATATATATATATATATATATATATATATATACTTAAATACATTTTTACTGATTTTTAGAAAGAGAAAGGAAAGGAGAAGGAAAGAGAAACATTGATCAGCTGCCTCCTGCATACCTTCTACTCTAGATCAAGCCTGCAACCCAGTCATATGCCCTGACTGGGATCAAACCAGCAACCTTTTGGTGCAAGGGATGATGCCCAACCATGTACCAACCCACACTTGCCATGGCTCTCGTTTTTTTAAAAGATAAATTTCTCAGAATACAACTACTAAGGCACATGTATGAATATTTTACATTTTGATTCTGTCAAATTGCACTCCCCAAGGTCAAGTGTAGTAGCAGTGTCCATTGCCCTACACCTTCACCAACCTTGACTATTATTACTGTTTCCTATTCTGGTCAATCTGATAGAAGAAAAATCAGATCTTATTGTGGTTTTAATGAGATTTTTAACATTAGTGAGGTCAAGCACCTTTGTTTTGTTTGTTTTTGTTTTGGGAGGAGGAGGCACTAGCATTTATTCTTTTTTTGTGAATCGCCTTTTCTGTATCCTTTGCTTGTTTTTGAAACTTTAGTGTACTGTGGGGATTGACACTTGGTCTTCACCAGTGTTTCTCCTGTTTTCTCCCAAAGGTCACTTACTTGTCTTTTAGCTTTGTTTATGAAGCAACTGCCAGTTTAAATATAGTTTGTTTTCGTCCTGCTTACTGCTTTTGATCTGGATCATCCAGTGTGTGTGTGTGTGTGTGTGTGTGTGTGTGTGTGTGGTGGCAAACCCGAGGTTCAAGCTAGCAGGCCAGGTGCGATGAGCAATTGGCCCCCAAGACTGTCTCTCTAGGATACAAACACCTGAACCTTTGGGTCAGTACTGAGCCCGGAGCTTTGAGTTTCCTCCAGTTTCTTTTTGTTTTTGAAATATATTCTTATTGATTTCAGGGAGGAAGGGAAGGGACATTAATGATGAAAGAGAATCATTGATCAGCTGCCTCCAGCACGCCCCACAGTGGGGATCGAGCCCACAACCCAGGCATGTGCCATGAAGAATCAAACCATGACCTCCTGGTTCATAGGTGGACGCTCAATCACTGAGCCTTGCCTGCTGGGCATCCAGTTTCTTTTCCAAGTTTCCCAGTGCTGGCCCCATGTTAAGAGTCTCTCCCCAGAGCCCAGGGGCCAGATAGCTGAGTCATGACCACTGTTCATAGGGCCATAGAGGGAAGGAAAGTTTAAGAGTGATAGCTAAGACGCCCAACTCTCTGAGTTTAAGGCCTTTCTTAGTCTGCTCAGGCTGTCATAACAAAATGCTACAGGCTTGAGACTTAAACAACAGGAACTTTATTTATTCCTCACAGTTCTGGAGGCTGGAAGTCCAAGATCAAGGTGCTGGCAGGTTTCATTCTTAGCCTTTTTCTCTTGGCTTGTACATGGTTGTCACCTCCTGTGTGCTCACATGGCCTTTCCTTGGCAAGTGTGCACGAAGAGAGAGAGAGTGGGCTCTCTTGTGTCTCTAAGGACTCTAGTCCCACCGGATGAGGGTCCTGTGTCATGACCTTATCACTGAGTTACCTCCAAAGGCCCCCATCTCCAAATACTATCTCATTAGGGTTTAGAGCAACATGTTGGAGAGACACAGTTCTGTTCATAACAATGCCCATTTCCTAGAAATGTAACCTTAACCAATTTACCTACTATCTATGTGACTCAATCTGTAAAATAAGGACGATAGAAATAGCACCCAGCCCATTTAGCTCAGTGGTTGAGCATGGACCCAGGAACCAAGAGATCACGGGTTTGATTCCCAGTCAGGGCACATGCCCTGGTTGTGGGCTTGATCCCTAGTGGGAGGTGTACAGGAGGCAGCTGTTTGAATATGTTTGTCTTTCATTGATAGTTCTATCCCTCTATCTCGCTCTCTTTCTGTCTCTCTAAAAATCAATAAAAAACATATTTAAGGAAGAAAGAAATATTGACCTCATGAATGAACAAGTAAATCAATAGCTATAAACACTTAGAGCAGACTGTGATAGCTGGCCTCCAAGATGGACCTCAGTAATTCTTGCCTCCTGTTATTCATGCTCCTCTGTTCTCCCCTCCACACTTCATTAGGGTTGTTCTATGCATCCAGTAGAATACAATGGGAGTGACAGTGTGTGACGTCTAATGCTAGGTCATAAAAGACATTGCCACTTCTGTCTTGCTTTTTTGGGTCACTCTCCAGCCACCATGCTATGAGGATGCTCAAGCAGCTCTATGGAGAGGTATGTGTGTTGAACTGACGCCTCCCATCATTGCCCACCATGTGAGTAAGCCACCTTGGAAGTGAAGCCTTGAGATGAACTGACTGCAGCCCCAGGCAACATCTTCACTACAACCTCCTTGGAGATACTGAACTGAACCACCCACAGAAATGGGGTGAGATAATAAATGTTTATTATTGTTTTAAACTGCTAAGGTTTGGGGAAATCTATTATGCAGCAATAGCTAATGCACAGGTCTTGGAGTTATCCATAGTAACTTTTTAGTAAATGCCAGCCCATATTATTCCCCTGAGTGTGAAAATATTTTTTAAATATGTTTTATTTATTTCAAAGAGGAAGGGAGAGGGAGAGGGAGAGAGGCGGGGGAGAGAGGGAGGGAAGGAGGAGGGAAGAAGGGAGAGAGAGAGAGAGACATAGAGACAGAGAGAAGCATCAATGATGAGAGATAATCATCGATTGGCTATCTCCTACATGCTCCACACTGGGGATGGAGCCAGAAACCCAGGCCTGTGTCCTGACTGGAAATCAAACCTCCTGATTCATAGGTTGACACTCAACCACTGAGCCATGCTGGCTGGGTAGACTGTGAAAATATTAACAACAATGTTTGCTGTGTGTCTATCATGTGCCAGATATGTGCCATGTACCTGGGCAAGTGGACACCCACCTCTACTATCAGTTTTCTGCAAGGAATAGAGTGTTGGGGGCAGTCACTCAAAACCCAAGATTCTCAGGGCTTGAAAGGTCCAGAGATATCATTACTCTAGCCAACTCTCATCTATAGATGAGGAAACTGAGACACAGAGAGGTAACCTTCCCAAGGTAACAGAGCTGATATGTAGAGGAGCCTAAACTTGAACTTGGATTCATTAGTGCCTGGGCAGCTTCGTTGTTGTTGCTTTGTACTCTCAGGGCCTTATAGTAATGGTTTATTACATCTCTGTCTATAAAGCACTTTCAATATTCTATTTCAGGATCATCCTTGTAGAGGCCCCTGCAGGCCCTGTTGACACTCCATGTTCCCTGGACAGTCCCTTTCTATAAGGCCACCCATTCCCCAGAGTCCTTGTAGCTGTCCACAACAAGTGCCCGGGCTAGGAAGGAGGCCTGAGGGGCTTCCAGTCCTGAGTGCTGAGTACCAGGACTCTATGTTCCCCTTCCATGGCACATGGGCCAGGCCCAGGGGACTTTGCCCTGGCATCTGGGGCACTACATCATGTCCCAGACCCCATGGACCTACCTCTGCCAACTGTGGCGTTAGTCTCTGGGTCAAATGACCTATTGGTTGATCCCTTGATTAAGGGTGATTCTTTTATGAGGATGACTTTGATCTCAAACTATAGGAAATAAGATCTCCCCCCACCTTTCTGAGGCACCACAGAGACTCGAGGGGAAATCCAGAGGAAGAGGCACGGTGGGCCCCACCCTTTTGAGGGAGGTCATGGGGGCTGGAGGGAGAACAGCACACACGTGGAAAGGAACACCGTGATGTACCAAGCAAACATGTAAGCAAGCCCAAGCTATGCGGAAATGAAAGGGGAGATGTTGGGTGGTTCCTCTCCTGCAGCACGTCCCCCAGGTTTGTTGTCATCATAGGGAAGCTCTCCTCCGAGAATCCTTTCTCCCGGAGACAGGGAGGACACTCAGGGATCATCTCTTTCAGTTGCTCCATTTGGCAGATGAAGAAACTGAAAGTGGGTGTGGCTTGCTGGGCATGACATTGCTGGTCTCTGGCAGAGCTAAAGATGGAGCCAGGTGTCCGGGCCCCAGGCCATGGTTCTTTCCCCCAACCAACAGGCCTCAAGATCTCAGGTTTCTAAAAAGTCCCCGCTCTAGTGACAATCAAAAAGAACATAGACTTTGGGGATAGACAGTGGGGTTAAATCGGCTTATTCCAGCTTTGCCTACACTAGCCGTGAGACTTGGGGCAACTCCAATCTGTGCCTCAGTTTCCTTAGCTCTAAAGTGGAGATAAGTATGACTTATTTGTGTTTGTTGTGACAACTGACTGAAATAGTGCCAGGATGCCCAGCCACTTGTAAGCATTAAATCAAAAAATAATGCTGTACTGTAATTGCTGTTATCTTCTGTCTCTCTCTTTTCCTTGCCAAGTGAGACCATTTTCCCTGCTGTTTTTCCTGCCCTCTTAATCAGCTGAGACCTGTCTCAGACAGTAAAGCTCCTCCCATTAGTATCACAGACTTTTGGGGACAGTATCAAATAAGAAGCCTGTCTCATAGCTGTGTGATGTTCCATAGTCACTTAACCTTTCTGAACTTCAGTTCCGATATGTCAAAATGGGAATTACAATGCCCAGAATCATTCTCTGACAAATCAATGGCATAGAAAGATGGGAGGGAAGGCGATTGTTATACATTAAAAGAGATTGATGAGACAAAATCAACAATATGCCCTGTTTCAGACCTTATTTGGATCAGATTTGACAAACTAAATGTAAAAGATATGTGAGACAATCAACAATCTCTAGAAATGGTTTGGGATTTAGGTAATATTAAGAAATTAGTGCCCAGCTGGTGTGGCTCACTGATTGAGTGTTGATCTGTGAACCAGGAGATCATGGTTCAATTCCCAGTCAGGCATATGCCCAGGTTATGGGCTTGATCCCCAGTGTGGGGAATGCAGGAGGCAGCAGGTCCATGATTCTCTCTCATCATTGATGTTTTTATCTCTCTCTCCCTTCCTCTATGAAATCAATAAAAATATTTTTATAAAACAAATTATTGTGCCCTGGCCAGATAGCTCAGTTGGTTAGAACATTGTCCTGATATGCCAAGGTTGAGGGTTTAATCCCTGATCAGGGCACATACAAGAATAAACCAAGGAATACATAAATAAGTGGAACAACAAATCACTGTTTCTTTCTCTTCCCTTTCTTTCTTGAAAAATCAATAAAGTACAAATTAAAAAAGAGAAAAAGAAACTGCAAAACTGTTATTCTCCAGAGCATTTGAGATCTTGCTTCCTGGCATATGGTGTCAGTTTGGCTCAAATAAACTCTTGGGAGAGGGGGGAGAATAATTATTATTTTTACTAGATATGTTAATGGCATGGTGATTATGAAAGTCAATGATTATCAGTTAGAAATGCTTACTGAAGTATTTATGAGTGAAATGATTTAATGATTATGACTGGCTTTAAAATATTCCAGAAAAAAAAAAAGAAGTATGTGTGGGGAATTATAGATAAAAACATTAAGAATGAAAGCTGAGTTTGGTTACATGAATTCATTATATTATTCTCTCTACTTTTATATGTTTGAAAGTTTCATTAATAAATAGTACAGTGAATAAATAAGACTTGCAGAAAGGGAAGCAGTAAGATGTAGTAGTTAAAAGCTTTGGGCTCAGACATAGCACTGAGAGTCTGAATATGTCTCTTCATCTGGCAGTCTATAATTTGATAGACTATTCTAATAACTGGTAATGATACTGATTTATAGGTTCCTACTTCTGGTGCTGGCTCTGTCACTGGGGGCCTTTGGCCAAGTGACTTAGCCTCTCTGAGCTTCTGTAGCTCAGCTATAAAACAGGGAAAAACATGACTATTCCTGTCTCACTGAGCTATTTTGAGGATTGAACAAGAGGATGAATGGAAAGAGCTTTGCACAGTGCCTGGAATGCAATAAGCATTCAATAAGTGTTTCAGTTAAAGAGTACAGGTTTAGGAGTCAGGCTACCTTGGATATGAACCCCAGCTCAGCTCTGCCAAGTGGCACTTTGGCCAAGCCATTAATTCTCTGAATCTCGTTTCCTCCTGGGAAAAACGAAGATCATAACACCTCCCTTGCAGGACTGTTGTGAGGATTAAATGACAGAACATGTTTTGATGCCCAGCATGACCCATGTGGGAATTTCCCTTTCCCACCGCTTGACTTTCAGCAGTGCCAGCCTTGCCAGCTCCCAGGCTGGAGTTGATCCCACTGTCCATTTGCTTGGCTTTTGCACCTGGGCTGCCAAGTGTGACTGGAGAAAGTCAACAGAATCATGTGAATGGCTCCTCACAACTGGCAAATGTGTGTTCGGAGGCTCTTCTGCTTCCAGACAGTCCTCCCCGCCACCCCCAGGGCACTTCCTCCTGTGTTCCACACTGTCGGATCCACCCACTCATGCTACCCTTCTCCCTGCCTCTGCCTCAAAAGTTGACTTCAACTCTCTGGACTGAAGTCAACATGAGCATCTTTCTCTCAACTTTCCAACACCTCTGATTCTCACCTCCATCTTTTCCTCTCTCTTATCCTCCCATCTCAACAATCAGATTGTCCTTCTTCCAAAAGCTTCAGAATTTATTCTATCACCCTCTCCTCAATCTTCCAGTACTTTTTCCCCACTGGCTGCACCATCTCAGACAACACACACACACACACACACACACACACACACACACACACACACAAACTTTGATTTCCCCCAAGTCTGACAGTGACTCTGCTGCTCCCTTGTTTAATTCACACGTTCACTTGTTCACCCATTTAAGAAACATTTGTTAAGTGTTTATTATGTGCCAGGCACTGGAGGTAAAGAGATGAATAGATGCAGTTTTTGTCCTTCAAGTTTTCAAAGTCCAAGGGAGAGTCAGACTCACAGATGGGAGGATGCACAAGGGGGACGTAAAAACGGACCCATGCTTGACGCTGAGATTGACTGAGTGTGCAGTGGGAAGAGAGGAGGAGCTCAAGGACGGCTCCCAGACATCTGGTCTATGCAAATGGGTATGTGGGTCCTGAGAAATGAAACAAGAAAAAGGGAGGCTGAGTTTGAGGTGCTATTGGGACATCCCAGTAAAGATCTCCAAAAAAAAAAATCTTCAGTTTAAGTGAGAGAGCACTGGAATCTGAGATTTGAGGATCATTAACATGTAATAGTTGGAATCATGAATGTATATACAGTGCTCTCTGCTGCAAGTAACAGAATAATTATCCTATGAGGACATTTGTTAAGTTACATCTTAAATAACCAAGAAGTAGGCGGTTCTAGGGGTGGGTAACCTGGCTACACAATGACACCATTGCTTTCTCTAGTCCTTCTCTGTCCTTCTCAGGGAACTGATTTCTTCCTGAGACTTGTCCTGTCATGGTTGCAAGACTGAATAAAACTGAGGTTGTGTGAGCAGCAAAGAAGCTGGCACTGTTGAGTCAAGCATATCTGGGTTCCTGTCCTCGAGTCACTTCTTGCAAGCTGTGTGACTCATCCAAGTTATTTTACTTCTCTGTGCCTGCGTTTCCTCATCTGTGGAATGAGGATTTGTAACCTTGTGATTTATAATCAGAAATATGTGTTTGATCTTTGACCTGTTTCTGGCTCATAGCTCCCTAAACCCTTGGAATTTCCCAAGTGCTAAGAGTGATGGAGGTGTGTTTTGTTATGTGAATAGGTGACTTTACTTGGAAGCACCAAAGTATGGGGGCTGGTTGCCAGGAGAACCCACCATGTGAGTTGGAACTTTCAATGTCCTCTATCTCCCACTCTGGGTAGAGGAAGGGAGCTGAAGGTTGACCCAATCACCAATTGGTAATGATTTAATCAATGTACTTACATAATAAAGCTTCCACAAAAACCCAAGAGGGTAGGGTTTGGAGAGCTTCCAGATTTATAAACAGGTGGAGATCCTGGAAGTGTACCCGGACAAACAATGGCTCTGTGTTGCCTGTCACTACTCTAGCCTATTAAGCAGACACAGGGTTGAATCATATATGAGTGTTTATTCTAATACTGCCGGCAATATGGGAGAGCAGCAGATCGTCCACAAACATCTACTCTGCTGCCCTCTATAAGCCAGCTGCTTGCACAGGTAGAATTACAAAGGAAAGTAGGCACGTGGGCAAACGGCCAGTTTACAGATATGCAAAGGAGCTTAGTGAGATGCAAGGGCTGGGTTACATGGGGAAATAGCCAAAGGGTAGGCCAAACGGTCAGTTAATAGGTAAGCAGCCTGGAGACTTGCAAAGGCCTACAAGTAGGCAAAAAGGTCTGGGGGTCTTAGTAATTCTAGTTGCTAATCTTTCCTTGATAATGGGGAGGGTGGGCTGCATTTTCCGGTGAAGCTCCCAGGTCCTGAGTGCAGCTTCTAGCCAAGTAAGAATATGTCTTCTCTAATCAGAATAAAACAGTCATGATCAACAGAGCATGATTACTATGTCTTACAGTACTAGGTGGTTCCCCAGCATTCTGTTTCTGCCCCCTTTCAGGAGAATGGTGCCCCTGGAGAGGGCATGAAAGTCCCATGCTCTCTCCCCACATACCGCCGATCTGAGGCAGAGGGATGGGCTCCGAGAGAGGGGCTGCCCCGCCTCTATCATGGGAGCTGCCCAGGACTCCGGAGGAAGGATGGATCTGATTATGATCAGTGACTGGGCACTGGCTGTTATCCCTGAAAATCCCCGTGGCCCATTCTCGGGGTCCCACCCCCGGCTCACCAGCCTGTTGTGGGAGGAGACTCATTTCTGGAGAAAACTCTGGGTCCCCGGTCCTCCCCCAAGTCTGCCCACGAACAGGCTGTTCTTGTTTACGACCCCCGTCTCAGGGAAACAGTGATTGCTCATCCCTACATGTGATTTGAGAGGCCGCTCTTGCAGGCCTGGAGGAAACTCAAGCTCCGCCAGGCCTGCTGGCACCGGAATGCTCAGCTGGTCCCCGCCTGGGGCTCATGTGACCAGGGTCCAGCTATAAATATCAGAGGGGCCTCAGACCAAGACAGAATTTGGGCACCAGGAGAAGAAGGTCAAGAGGCTCCGGGCGGGTGTTTTGTGACAAAGGCAAGACCCTAGGTCTGCTGAGAGCGAGGCAGGGAAAGGAGGCAGCCAGGTGGGCCCCACGTCGCTGGACAGTATGGATTATAAATCAAGCCTCATCCAGGATGGGAACCCCCTGGAGAACCTGGAGAAGCAGCTGATCTGTCCCATCTGCCTGGAGATGTTTACCAAACCAGTGGTCATCTTGCCGTGTCAGCACAACCTGTGCCGGAAGTGCGCCAATGACATCTTCCAGGTCAGTGCTGGGCATGGCCTCGTCCTGGGGGTGCGGGGGGCTCCTCAGCTTTCCTGTAATGTAAGCTTTTTGCTCTTAGCCCCGGATCCTCCTAAACCACGGCCGGGCAGGTTCTTTCCCCTGCGAAGGCCCCTGGACTGGGCTGAGGGGGCTGGGGCCGTGGCTCTGGCTGCCCAATTCCATTTCCATGACGCATGTTTCCCCTCCCCACCCGCCACCTCTGTCCTGAGCACTGCAGTTGACTCTTCAATCAGGAGTCAAATGCCACGAGTGATAAGTGGGGGAAGCAGGGGAGAGGAGAAAGAAACCAGACCCCGGGGGCGGGAGCCAGCTCCCTGGTGGAAGGGGGCCCAGCGCTCCAGGAGGAGGGAGGGTGGGAGGCACTGAGCAGGAGAGGCATTTTCCTTTGAGGCTGTTCCCTCAGATAGAGGGGAGGAGGGGCTTCTGCTCCTGAGAAAGGAATGAGAATGGATGTCCTGGCTGGGAGGCAGGGCTCAAGGTTTCCCAGAAGCACTTGATAAATGTCCTCTCACTATTTTATCTTTAAAGTAGCTGCTCTAATCACTAGCTCTAATTAAAATGCCCATTTGACGAATGGGCAAACTGAGGCTCAACAATAACTGTGACTTGAACCCAGACCTGGTGACTCTCAAACCTGCTGATGATGGCTTAGTGCTTACCAGGTGCGCCCTGTGTAAGTGAGCTGTCTCTTATCTCGGGACAGGGGGACGCAGTTCGTGATTGGTCCAGAGAATGGTTGGGGTAAGCCGTGGGAAGGGTAACCTGGAGATTCGAAAGGGCAGAGGCCGAGGAGAGAGCCCAGGCCTCACCTCTGCCCTTGCCACCCACAGGCCGCAAATCCCTACTGGTCCAGCCGGGGAGGCTCGATGTCCATGACCGGAGGCCGTTTCCGCTGCCCGTCCTGCCGCCACGAGGTGATCATGGACCGCCACGGGGTGTACGGCCTCCAGAGGAACCTGCTGGTGGAGAACATCATTGACATCTACAAGCTGGAGTGCTCAAGGTCAGTCCGCCCGCTGCTGGGAGGCCGGCCTCCTGCCCTCGCTGCTCTGTGCCCAGCTCTCCCAGCTCCTTCCTCCTTCATCTGCTCCACATCCCGTCCCCTAGGTGGACGAGCTAACTAGCTAGTCCAGAGAGCGTGTCCCTCACCCTCAGGCAGGAGCAGAGGCTTACTCTCTCCCCCAGCCCTGGTGCTCCATGTCACTCAGCGAATGGGAAGGGGCCCAGGCTGTCCTCCTGAAAGATACGGTAGGAACCAGAGGCAAAACAAGCCGTGAGAGGGACAGAGAGAGGCACTAGGGACAGCTAAGTGGCCCTGATAAGCAGAGAAAGCGCCCAGTGATAACATAGTCAGTTTCTCTGTGGCAGCGACTTTCAGCTGCTGTGCCATGGCACACTGTGTCACAAGAACTTTTAAGACATGCAGTACCTGACCGCTTTCCCCTTAGGTTGTCAAATAAAAGATAATAGCCAACACAACAATAGCCATCTGGTATTAATGAATCAAAATTATACCTTTTTTTGGATCAGATTATAAAATATATATATTTTTTGATGTGCCACAGAATTCTAGTAATTAATTTATATGTGCCATGAGGTGAAAAAGGTTGAAATCACCGCTCTGTAATGATAGCAACAGCTAAGGTCCCACGTTCTGGGGGGCACAGCACCAGGCGGCACTGGGAATGCTTTTTCTTGCTGCTTCAGAACACCCCTGTGGATCAGGCATGACTATTTCACAGATGAAGAAGCTGAGGTTCAAAGAGGTGAAGTCAATTGTCCAAGGTTGCCCAGCTGGGGAGTGGAAGAGCTGGGAGTGGGACCAGTGATGGAGTTCTATGTCTCCCTACGTTTAGAATAGCGGTTCTTTCTCAGGCAGAATTTGTGAGTGGTCGAGGTTAAGTGATTTTGGGTCTCAAATCAGAGAGAGAGACAGCTACAAGGGAGTTCTTTACAAGTCAGGACATCCTGACAAGGCTTCCTGGCTGCTGACCTCACAGCTCTTATGTCCTACAGGCAGTATCCTGCCCTAGGAAAGGTGACAGAGGAGTCCTAGTGAGAAAAGGCCAGGCCTAGCTACTGTGTTTGCTAGTCTGATTGTTACTAGTGCGTTGTAGGATCCTGGGTAAGATCTTTGGGCCTCCATTTCCCTTGCTTGCAGAGGGAGCAGTAAGATTGTTTTTGTGACTGTGTAGGATTTTGATGGGAAATGTTACAAATATCAAATATTTATCAAGCATCTACTGGGTGCAGGACTAAGTATGTCCCATGCATTATCACTATTTAATTCTTACAAGACATTCTTACCTTTGTTTTACAATGAGGGGGCTCAGAGAGGGTCAGAGATTTGTTCAAGGCCACTCAGCTTGCAAGTGGTGAAGCTGAGAGAGTGTCCCATTATGAATACTTCTAACTGTTATTGTCCCTCACGTTGCTAAGGCTCAACACTACAAAAATGCAAATATATTTTTGATCATTATAATCATAACAAAACCAACATTGCACCAAAATATTAGGCCACCCAGTGTTGACCTATGAAGAGCATGTTCTGTTTGAACCCTTTGAGGCCTTTCTGCATAGTGGGGGGTGGGGGGCAGTCTGCCCTGTGCCAGGCACTACACATTCATTACAGACAACTCCTGCCCTGATCCCAGTAGCTCTGGGAGGAAACCAAAGCTCAGAGAAGTAAAAGCACTTGTCCAAGGTCACAGAATGAATACATTCAGGACAATATGGATTCAAACCCAGATGTGAAGTCCAGGCTTGGGAAGTGCCTGCTATGTCAGGGGCTGGGAAGTCAGAGGTAGTACAGACACGGTGTTGACTCTAAATGAGTGCAGGGTCTAGCTGGGGCGGTAAGATATAGACTCTCCCCAAATGAATCTCGGGTTGGAGGTAACCAATGTCCTGAGAGAGGCACAAATAACATGCCAGAGACCCTGAGTGGAGAGAGGGAAAAAGGGAGAAAGACATTCTAAGAATGAATGTTTGGGAAGGAAGAGACTAGACCCTGGAAACAATCTCTGGACTAGAAGTCAGGCTTGTGCTGGGCTGTTGGACAGCCCTGAGCTGTCCATGTAATGGCTGTGTGACTTAGTACACACACACACACACACACACACTGCTTTCTTCTCTGAGCCTCAGGACACCCTCCTGGCATGCTTGCTTATCTACTCCCTCCTCTTCGCAAGGCACTGTACATTGTGGATTCAGGAGTGAAGAGAATAGACAACTTCCCCTGCTTTAACGGAGGTTATAGTCTGGTGGGTTAAATATAGAATTCAATGAGGCCATGAGAATACATTGCTTCACTTAGAGCCCAGCCTGCAGAAACCGAGAGCTATGGGTGACTATAATTAGAGCAAATGAACTTTAGCCTCCCCTACCCGGCCTTGCTGAGCGGCCTTGGGCAAGTTAATTCACTTTTCTGGAGCCCAATTTCTACTTATTGAAAATGTCTCTAGATCTGATGACTTTGAGATTCTACCACCCTTCCCATGTTCAGGCCAACTCCATCACCGGGGTTTGAGCCCTAGTCTACGGAGATAGCCTTGGTATCATTGGTCCTGGGTCCCTGGAAGATTAAACAAAAAGGATTAAGGACATCTCTCCACTGAGAACTTGGGTCATAGATCTGAGGAGGAGCTGTGATTGACGCTGAGGGAGGAGGCAGAGACTCGGGACCCCGCCTTCTGACGTGTGACTCTTCCACTTCAGTAGGCCCCTGCAAAAGGGCAGCCACCCCATGTGCAAGGAACACGAAGACGAGAAAATCAACATCTACTGCCTCACCTGTGAGATGCCCACGTGCTCCATGTGCAAGGTGTTTGGAGCCCACCAGGCCTGCGAGGTGGCCCCACTGCAGAGTGTCTTCCAGGGACAAAAGGTACTGGCCCGAGCCACTTCCACCCCCAGCCTGGGCCTGTTGGGCATGACCCCATGATTCAGGCCGTGGACTTGATCCCTGCAGATCTGCCCTTTCAATCATGGTCCCTCTGAAGGGACTTCCCAGGCTGCAGGGACAGCAGTTCTTGCCCTCCTGGGGGAGGTGGCTGAGCTCATGGGTTATACTTAGAGCCACTTGAGAGTACCTGGGTGTGGCCACAGGGGAGAGACCAGGCCCCAGGGCCAGGCCACCAGGAAACGCCTCAGGCCATCAATTCTACATCCCAGTGTGCTCTGGGCCCCTCCTCCGGAGGGAAGGCCATCCTCTTAGACCGAGCTTCGGGAGGGACACATATGGATCGGTGAGGGAGGAGGGGGACACCCGTCTAGCCAGCCAGATCAGCCAAACCAACCCTGGGGATCAATGGAGTGAGATGTCACAGCCAGATAGCTCTCACATCTGATCTCTCTATTTTAGAACTCCCAACTATATTTCTTTCTTTTCTTCATCCCTCCCTTCTTAGAAACAAGCCCCTCCTCTACCAGCACCTTGCTGTGTATTTTAAGCAGCTCACCTCCCCTCTCTGTGCTTCCTCTGTAAAATAAAGGAAACAGCATCTGATACTCTCTGCTCTGGACCTCAGAAAGAGGGGCCAGACAGCTGCTGCAGGCTCTTTCTAGCAGAGAGGGGAGTGAGGGTGCCATGGTGCTGCCAAATCCCAAGAGGGCAGGCCCTGCGGCTATTTCTGTCTCTCCTCTCCTGACCTCCACCCCTCCTCCCATCTAGACCGAACTGAGTAACTGTATCTCCATGCTGGTGGCGGGGAACGACCGCGTGCAGACCATCATCTCTCAGCTGGAGGACTCCAGTCGATTGACCAAGGTGAGGGGACAGTAGCTCTGCTGGGGGTTTGAAGCCTCCAGTGCAGCCTGGTCTGTGGGGCCAAGGCTCACCCATGGCTTGTGACTCGAGATTGGGGCCTAGAGTAGGGTGTTCAAGTAGGAATGGTGAGGAGGGACCGACTGATCCACTAATTCACTAGCTCATTGATCTATTATACATTGATCCATTAATCCACTCATTCAGCAAATGCTTCTTAAGCACAGCTGTGTCAGCCCCTGCCAAAGGCTCTGGGGATGGGGTGGTGAACAAGACAGACCCCCATCCCACCAGAAATTCCCAGTATTCTTTTGTTAGCATTGGTAGTTTTTGTTTTTTTAAATCGACTTTTGGAGAGAGAGAGAGAGAAACATCGATGTGAGAGAGAAACATGGATCAGCTGCCTCCTACATGCCCCCTACTGGGGATCAAGCCCACAACCCGGCATGTGCCCTGACCAGGAATAGAACCAGTAACTGTCCTAAGCATGGAATGATGCCCAAGCAACTGATGCACACCTGCCAGGGCCAGCATTGGTAGTGTTTAGGCCATAGTTCTCTGGTGTGCTATAGACCAAGGTTTTAAACCTGAAAGTACATACAAATCACCCTGGGGTCTTGTTAAAATTTAAGTTCTGATTCAGTAGGTCTGGAATGAGGCGTGAGATTCTGCTTTTCTAACAAACTCTCAGGGTTTGCCCACGTTGCTGGTCCATGGGCCATACTTTGAGTAGCAAGACTGTAGAGGCAGAAGGAAACGTCAGTTTCTACAAAAGCATCTATGGTTTTTCTTCATTTGGGACGGGACCCTGGAAATCAGACTGGGGGTGAGGGTGAGGATCATTGTATTGTTGATAGACAATGAATGTGTGTTAGATAGGTTCGAAGGAAGGAAGGGGCCATTATTACCACCGTGATGGGACTCCCAGACTGATAAGTAATGCTAGAACCCGAGTCTGATGAGATGCTATTATTATTATTATATCCGTTTTACAGATACTGAAGAGGGCCTCAATGAGGAGGTTATTAGCTGCTTCTCCCACTCTTCTAGTACCAAAGGATGCAGAGCTTCTAGAATCCAGTCTTAGTCCTAAAATGGGAGGAAGAGCGAGATTTGGAGACACTCAGGAGGGCCAGAATATATATCGTTTCATTTGACCCTAGAGTCTCTATTTTTTGAGGAAGAGGGTTGCTTTCTCCATGACACCAGACTCCAAACATGTACCAAGTAGCTTAGTAAGTGCTTTCTTCTTACTAAGCCTTTATTTTATCTTTTGTAAAACGAGGGTGTAGTAAGAACTTTTCCAGCTTTAAAAAAATATTTCTTTTATTAATTTTTAGAGAGAGACAAACATCCATCTGCTGCCTCCTGCGTACCTCCCACTGGGGATGGAGCCCAAAACCCGGGCATGTGCCCTGACCAGGAATTGAACTGTGACCTCTTGGTTCATGGGCCTATGCTCAACCACCGAGCCACACCAGCCAGGGCAGACCTATTCTGGCTTTAGAACCTTTGTTTCTAGCACATCCATCCTAGAAAGGAAGTGTTGGGGATAGGGAGGACCCCATAGGATGTGACTCCCAGATGTGTCTCCCCAGGAAAACAGCCACCAGGTGAAGGAAGAGCTGAGCAAGAAGTTTGACGTGCTGTATGCCATCCTGGATGAGAAGAAGAGCGAGTTGCTACAGCGGATCACACAGGAGCAGGAGGAGAAGCTCAGCTTCATTGAGACTCTCATCCAGCAGTACCGGGAGCAACTGGACAAGTCCACCAAGCTGGTGGAGACAGCCATCCAGTCTCTGGACGAGCCAGGTGGAGCCATCTTCCTCTTGGTGAGCAGGACTAGGAGGGTGTGCGCACAATCACTTCAACTCAACCGCTCTGTCTAAAGTTCAAGTCATGCTTCTCTACTGACCACCCATATGCCCCTGGGCAAGTCACTGAAACCTGCCTGAGGCTCATTTTCCTCATCTGTAAAATGAGCCTGAGACAATCCCTGTTTAAGCCAATAAATTGAGCATCTTCTATAGGTCAACCACTGAGGTAGAGACACAGAGATGTATGAGCTGCAGCTCTGCCCTAGAAGAGCTTATTGGGGAAGACAGAAAAGGATCAGCTATAAGATCCTACAATTCAGTTCTTTTATAAAAATTTCCTAAACACCTAGCATAGGCCAGCCTTTGTGCTAGGCATCGGCTATAAAAAAAAGTGATTAGAAGAAGATTCTCATCTTGGAGAGTCCAGGGATTAAGGTGTTTAGACCAGCGGTTCTCAACCTGTGGGTCTTGACCCCTTTGGGAATCCATCAACCCATCACAGGGGTTGCCTAAGACCACCAGAAAACACAAATATTTACATTATGATTCACAACAGTAGCAAAATTACTGTTAGGAAGTAGCAAAGAAAATAATTTCATGGTTGGGGGTCACCACAACATGAGGAACTGTATTAAAGGGTCCCGGCATTAGGAAAGTTGAGAACCACTGGTTTAGACTGATATCCCTAAAAACCAAGCTTCCTACCAGGACAATGGGAGGATCCTAGAGCAGAGGTCACCAACCAGTAGTCTGTGGACCACTGGTGGTCCAGGAGGTCCGAAAGGTTGGCAACCACTGTCCTAAAGTGATCACCAAGGCCTATGCAGACCACGGACAGAGGAAAGATCCAAGTTCTGTTCAGCTCAGGGTGGGAAGCAGGTCACTGCTAGATTGGCTAGGGAATGGCACCAAGGGCCCATCTGCAGCAGCGAGTCTCTGGTTTTGCTGATTTCCTGGAATGGCCGCTAATGCAGTCCTAACCCTTTGCTCTCTTTCCCCCACAGAGTGCCAAGAAACTCATCAAAAGGTCAGTCTCTCCCCAGGGCTGTGATCCAAGGCCCTCGCTCCCACCAGGGCCTCCCGCTTTGCATTAGGGCTGCTGGGAGGGTTTCAGCCAGGCTGGCTTTCCTGGCCTTTGGGTCATTCCCTGCTTTCTTGGACTTGGACTTGCTTGTGACTGGAGAGGGAATACTCCACCACTCCAGGGGGAGCCTCTAGGTGCAAGGCCTGGGTGTGGGCATAAGCATGTACACTGGTGTGCTTGGGGCTAATGCATCCCATCCCTGCACTAAACCTCCTCATCTCTCTCTCTTTCTCCCCCACCTTCTCCACCCCTTATCCCTTACAGCATCGTGGAAGCTTCCAAGGGTTGCCAGCTGGGGAAGACAGAGCAGGGCTTTGAAAACATGGACTACTTCACTTTGGACTTAGAGCACATAGCAGACACCCTGAGGACCATCGACTTTGGGACAGGTGAGGGGGGAGGTGACTTGTCTATTTTACTGCTCAACCCCTGGAAATCAGCTTTCCTTCCACTGCACCCCATGTGGAAACAGATACACTAGCAAAGATGCCCAGATATGGACTTCTGGAGGCACTGAGAGCTGAGCACAGTGCCTGGTACATGATTGTTGCTCAATAAGTGATCCTTGCAGGGAGGTGTCTGGGGCTGTAGGAAGAGCATGGGTCTGGAGACAGGCAGACCCACGTTTGAATCTGGAGCTGCCATTTGTTACCTGTGTGACCTTTGGCGAACCCCTCCACCTCTCTGAACTTCATTTTCCTAACTTTAAAAATCAGGTTAGCTGAGACAGGTTTGGCTCAGTGGATAGAGTGTCGACCTGCGGACTGAAAGGTCCCAGGTTCGATTCCAGTCGGGGGCATGTACCTTGCTTGCAGGCACATCTCCAGTAGGGGGCGTGCAGGAGGAGGCTGATCGATGTCTCTCTCTCATCGATGTTTCTGACTTTCTATACCTCTCCCTTCCTCTCTGTGAAAAATCAATAAAATATAATCAGGTTAGCCGAAACCGGTTTGGCTCAGTGGATAGAGCGTCAGCCTGCGGACTGAAGGGTCCCAGGTTCAGTTCTGGTCAAAGGCACATACCTTGGCTGCATGCTCCTCCCTGGCCCAGACCTTGGTTGGGGCTCGTGCAGGAAGCAACCAATCGATGTATTTCTCTCACATCAATGTTTCTCTCTGTTTTTCCCTCTCTTTTCTATTCTCTCTAAAAATCAATGAGGATTAAAAAAAAATTAGGTGAGGATTAAAAAAAAATTAGGTTAGAAGTGGGTCTGCTAATACTGACTACCTCTTGGTGCTGTTGCAACAACTACTGTAAGATATTGATAGAAAAGAGTTTGTAGAGTACTAAATATGTACTAGTTAGTGCCTAAAGCCAGCCTTAGCTTCAGCTTTTTCATGCTATCATCTATGAATACTCAGGTACCTTAATTTATCTATATTGTCCTCATTTCTGTTTATAATTACTCCTCCATAGAGTTCCTATAATAATTGTAACAATGTAACCATAACAGTAATAAGGGGAAACTGAGGCAACCCGAGGAAGAACAAAGATGTTAATAATTTGCTCAAGATCACAATTGAAAGGTAGCTATTTAGTGATAAAGGAAGAGAGAATGGGATCCAATTCTGCCAAACGTTGCATTGTTCTGATAGGTGATGTTTCAATGACCAGGACAGAGAGAGGTGTGAGGAATAGGGAAGAATTGTACATGGGCTGGCATGAGAAGGCTCGGCTCTCCCACAAGCCTGCAGAATCTGGTGTTGCATCTATTCTCAGAGCACCAGATGCACCTCATTTGTGGGTGAGGAAAATAATGCACCCCAGAGCTAAGTTGTGGGCAGACTTGGGTATAGCCATTGCTGTAGATCACGTGTTCTGCTTTACCCCTCCCGAAGCTAAGATATTCAAATGGGGATCTTGCTGTGCCAACAGCATGGCCTTGTGAAGACCTGCACTGGAAAATGGGGAGAGAACCACACCAACAGCTACCATTTAGGAAGCACTTTCTATGTCTCGGGCACTCTCCCTTCCTCTCTGAAATCAATGAAAATTTTCTTTTTTTTTAAGAAAGGATTGGGATCAGTGTTGTCTCCAGCCAGTCCCCCTCTGAGCAGCTCCTCTGAGAAACCAGCCTATCCTAACACTGTTGTTCTTGGTCACACATAGATGAGGAAGAGGAAGAGTTCGTTGAAGAAGATCAGGAAGAGGAAGAGTCCACAGAGGGCAAGGAAGAAGGTAAGAAATTCATCTTCATTCATTCATTCAACATGAGATGTTGACTGTGTGCAAAGTGCTTATGCTGGACATTGGGGATGGTGCCAATATATGATGATGTTCCCAATATGTGTAAACGTTTTACGGATAAAGTCCTGCTCCCTATACCCTTAGAGAACAAAACTCCAAACTATTCATAATAAAATCTCCCAGTTTTATATCTAAATGACCTACATCTAGCCTGGCCAGTGTGGCTCAGTAGTTGAGTGTCAACCTCTGAATCAGTAGGTCACAGTTCGATTCCTGATCAGAGCACATGCCCAGTTTTCGGGCTTGATCCCCAGTGTGGGGGATGCAGGAGACAGCCAATCAATGATTCTCTCTCGTTGTTGATGTTTCTCCCTTTCCCTCTCTCTTCCTCTCTGAAATCAATAAAAATATATTATAAAATAAATAAATAAAATAAATGACCTATATCTATATGGAAAGCAGTGCAGCATAAAAGACATAAAGGACAGAGCACTCATGAGCCAAGCTTGGTCCACTGAGGTATTTTGTTTGGCCAGCACAATGTTTAAATTTTTAAAAATCAGTTGCCAACATTTTAAAAATTAGGATATTATTATAAAGGATTATTTTATTTTATTGTTCATTTATTTATTTTCGTAAATCCTTACCCAAGGATGTTTTTTTCCATTGTTTTTTGGAGTGAGTGGGAGGGAGGGGGAGAGATATATAGAGAGAAACATCGATTGGTTGCCTTCCATATGCACCCTAACCTGGGATTGAACCCACAACCTTGGTATGTTCCCTAACTGGGAACTTGAATCCATCACCTTTTTTTTTTTTTAAATATTTGTTGTTGAAAGTATTATATATGTCCCCTGCCCCCCCACATTGTCCTCTCCCAGCCTGCCTCTGGCCCACCACATCCACCACCTTTTGACAGGACCCTTCAACCAACTGAGCCACGTCAGCCAGGGCTTAAAGGATTTTTTAAAAGGAGACTTCAAGGCAGAGGGGGAGGGTTGATGGGTGGGATGAGATCAACCAATGAACTTGTATGCATACATGCATAACCCATTGACACAGACAATAAGGGGGTGAAGGTCTGGGCTAGGAGTGGGGATGGGCTAGAAGAGATCAATAGAGGAAAAAGGGGACAAATGTAATGCTTTCAACAATAAAGGTTTGGGGTTTTTTGTGTTTGCTTTTTAAAAAAGAAATTTCAACTGAAAATATGGGTTTCCACCTTCTTGCAAAATTTTGAAAGAGCTAGCAGTGTTGGGCTTGCCCTTCCTTCTCAGTCCAAGAGTTGGTGCTGGGCAGTGGCTGCCCCCTTTGCATGGGGCATGCGCTTGCCAATTTTCCCAGACCACCGCAGTCAGCCTTCCTGCGCTCATTCATCCATCTGCTGGCCCCTGTTGGCACCTGAGTTTGCCAACTGGAAGACTACAATTAAGACTTCTGAATTGCAGCTTTCTCATGGACTGGTGGTGCGATCTTGGGTAGATCACCACTTTTCTGGGTTACTCATCTAGACACGTGGGCATAACAGTACTGATCTCCAAAGATTATGATGGAGATACATTAGAGAATCTTTTAACAGTGTCTGTACATAGGAAGTACATGTTTGCTAATTAACATGTGTTTCCTAATGTTATTATTATTATTTTTTTAAATTTTTATTGATTTTTTTCTAGAGAGAGAGAGGAAGGGAAAGGGAGATAGAAATATCAGTGAGAGAGGGCATGATATTGATTGGCTGCTTCCCACATGTCCCTCACCAGATATCAGATATTAAGCTGTAACCCAGGCATATGGCCTGACTGGAAAATTGAACTGGTGACTTCTTGATGCTTGGGTGGATGTTCAACTACTTAGCCACACTGGCTGGGCTAATGTAATTATTTTAAAAGCCAGGTTATTATTGGAACTAAATTCCAATCCAGTTGAAACGTACAGACTAGTCTTTTGGAATTTTGTATTGAATGTGCAATTCAGTTTTGTTTTGGCAACTAAATTCTATTTTTCTTCAAACGAAAGAGGTGTCCTGGCCAGTTTGGCTCAATGGATAGAGCGTCAGCCTGTGGATTGAAGGGTCTCAGGTTTGATTCCAGTCAAGAGCATGTGCCCTGGTTGCGGGCTTGCTCTCCAGTAGGGGGTGTGTATGAGGCAGCCAATCGATCGATGATTCTTTCTCATCATTGATGTTTATATATATCCTTCTCCCTTTTTCTCTGAAATCAATATATATATATTACAAAAAAAAAAAAAAAAGAAAAAAGGAAGAGGCCAGGCAGGAATTGGAGTTTGATCATTTTGTTACTACAGCTTATCCCTGAGTCCCCGTCTCACTTGGTGTTTCTTTTTCTTTCAGGACACCAGTAAGGAGTTGGATGAGGAAGAGACCTCTAGATGCAGAGAGACTGGGAAGGGTGGGATGGGCCCAGCTGCCTTGGTGACAGGCCCAGGGAGGGAGGGGTCGGGGCCACTGGAGGGACAATGGGGAGGTGTGTCTTCTCTCTGCTCCTGAGAGCAGGGTCTAGGAGTAGGACCCCCACTGCTGTGTCCAGCAGTCACTGAAGCAGAGCTGGAAATGTGCTTGAAACAACCACACAGGACACTTTTCTACATTGGTGCAAAATGGAATATTTTGTACGTTTTTAAAATGTGATTTTTGTATATACTTGTATATGTATGCCAATTTGGTGCTTTTTGTAAAGGAACTTTTGTATGATAATGCCCGGTCATTGTGTAACTGGCAATTGTTAGACAGAGGGTAATGTACTGTATTTCAGTGTCTACCCCGGACAGAGGGGATGGTAACTGAGTTTGTTACATGTTGTTTCAATAAATGCACAGTGCTCTCTTCCTGTTATTGCCAAAGGAGTTGGGGTTTCATTCAGCCTTTCTTTCTGGAGACTTCAGATGGACAGAGGCCTGGTAGGAAGTATGTGGCAGGAGGGAGCCAGTAATGGCAAGGCTAGGCTTCTGTCCCAGCAAAGAAGAGCTCTTTATATCAGTATTTCCCAATGAGAGCTCCATGGAAAACTGGCCCTGAGATGATCCCCAAGACACAGAGGTAATGCCATGTTCTCTGCTCTCTGGAAAACAGAACGTGTTAAGTTAAAACTTAAATGTTTTAGTCTAGAGACAATCCCAGAGCAGTCAGATGAGGGAAAGTAGAAGCAAGGCAGGAGAGGAGAGAAGTGTTGGAGAGACCCAGCTCTTTGCTCAGTCCCATGAGATATTTGTAGCCGGTCCTAAAGAACACAGCCAACCCAAAGAGTTCCTCAGCAGGAAGAAGGGAGATTGTTTATCTGCTGGCTCCTTTCATCTCTTGTCTCAGAATTGAAGTTTGTCTCCCAGAGTGTTGATTCTCTTATACTTCCAGGTTGCATCCCTTAGCCCCTTTGGGCAGTTGCTGGGGTAGCTAAACTAGATGGCACACCATCAATTGACTGTGTGAGCAATGGGAGGAATAGAACCTCTGTGGTCCAGTGGGCTGGGCATGGGTGCTGGAGTTGCACCATGGGTGCCCTGCTGGTTCCCAAATGAATTCCAGGGAAGGTCAAGAGAGCCACCAGTTCTAGCGGATGAGGCAATGGCCAAGGCCAGAGTAGCATCATCGCTTTCCATGAACAAGGAACCAGGGGGCTGGGAGAGAGATGAAACTGACCGAATCAAAGATGGTGCATTAATTGGGTCTGAGACACCTTGGACTTATAAATTTGAGAAACACTGCAGAGTCAGTCCCACGTTTTTGACATTCAGAACACTGTAGAACGTTAAGGGCTCTGAGTAGTCCTGCCATAAACAAAGCGATTTGACTTTAGACAATGACCGGTCCGTCAAGTTTATGGTGTTTGGAATACGGCCTGATCTTTAAGGCTCTTAATAGTTTTCTTTTTTTAATATATATTTTATTGATTTTTTACAGAGAGGAAGGGAGAAGGATAGAGAATTAGAAATGTCAATGAGAGAGAAACATCGATCAGCTGCCTCCTGCACGACCCCCAATGGGAATGCGTCACAACTAAGATACATGCCCTTGACCAGAATCGAACCTGGGACCTTTCAGTCTGTAGGCTGACTCTCTATCCACTGAGCCAAACCGGTTTTGGCTGTTGTTGTTTTAAAAAAATATATTTTTATTTATTTCAGAGAAGAAGGGAGAGGGAAAGATAGAAACATCAATGATGAGAGTCATTGATTGGCTGACTCCTGCACACCCCCCCCCCCATTGGGCATTGAGCCTGTAACCCCAGGCTGTGCCCTTCACTGGAATCCAACCCAAGAATCTTCAGTCCACAGACTGACAATCTATCCACTGAGCCAAACCAGCTCAGGCAGGCTCGTATAGTTTTTGGTGGATTGAATATTGAACCAGCTAGGGCTGTTCTGAATAATTTTTTAAAAATTTATTCATTTCCCAATTTATCCATTTATGTGACATCCTCCAGAACTAATGTTCTAATAGAACTCATTTAATAAAGTGCTTGAAACTGTTAACATGAAAACAAACACTGAAACCCGTAAAGAATTTTTGTGAGTTTACTTAAGCCAAACTGTGGACATATGCAGGGAAGCAGAACCTCAACAAATTGAGATAATGCTCCAGAGAATGGCAGGTTACATTCGTATTTATACATTGCAATCAAAGGATGGACATTGGTGGGTTACGTGAAATTCACTGGTGATGGATTAAGGAGGTGGGATAAAGCAAAGCAGGAAAAACCCCTGGGATTGGATAAAAAGTAAAATGATGGATACATATTTAGGTGGGTGCAGGAACTATTAACATGATAATGAAGGAATTTGTGGTATCGGTCCTGGCGACCGCCATATTTGGGCTCCAGAAAAAGGGAAGTTACAAGTTACCCAGACATTTCAAGGGTGTGTTATCATAGATGCAAAAAGACAGATAGGCTCAGTGAAGGTAAAGGTTGATCTTGTCAGTGAAGATACCGGCCTAGGATGTAACTGCCCACCATAACTGCGTTTAGGTAAAGTTTCATTTCAGACCACCCTTTGTGGTTATTTGAGGTCTCTGAGTTTGCAGGCCTCCCCTGAGCTTGCCAGGTCAGCATGTGGCCCCTTTTGTCCACAAAACCCTCATACCTTGGCCCACTTTCACTCTGGTTTTTCCAAGGCTAACTCAGTCCCTAACTTTGAATTTCAGTGAATCAGATTTTTGTTCTCATTTCTAGTTCTTAAGTTCTAAAGCATTTTTTTTTTCTTGTTAATCTTCACCCAAGAATATTTTTCCATGGATTTTATTTACTTAAAAAAAATTTTTTTTAATTGATTTCAGAAGGAAACGAGAGAGAGAGAGAGAGAGAGAGAGAGAATGAGAATCATTGATTGCTTGCCTCCTGCAGGCCCTCTACTGGGGATCGAATCTGCAACCCAGGCATGTGCCTTAACCAGGAATCAAACCCTGGTTCATAGATTGATGCTCAACTACTGAGTCATGCGGGCCAGGCCCACTGAAGGGAGGGAGACAGAGAGAAACGTCAATGTGAGACACGTTGATTGGTTGTCTCCTACACTCACCTGATCAGGGCTGAAGATCCAGCCTGCTGATGCTCTATCCACTGAACTAAACCAGCCAGGGCTGCTCTGAATCATTTTTTTAAAATTTCTTTTAAAATTGTGTAATAACCGAAACCGGTTTGGCTCACTGGATAGAGCGTCAGCCTGCGGACTGAAAGGTCCCAGGTTCGATTCCGGTCAAGGGCATGTACCTTGGTTGTGGGCACATCCCCAGTAGGGGGCGTGCAGGAGGTGGCTGATCAGTGTCTTTCATTGATATTTCTAACTATCCCTCCCCCTTCCTCTCTGTAAAAAAATCAATAAAAATATATTTAAAAAATAAATAAACAAAATTGTGTAATATATTACATACAAATATGCAAAACCAGTTATAGAGTTTAATAAACTATTATAAAGTGAAATCTTGTGTTGTTACTATGCAGGTCAAGAAGTAGCCATTATCCTCTTTTTTTTTTTTATAATCATACATTTACATTTCTTTATAGTTTTACTTTCTTTTTTAAAATATATTTTTATTGATTTCAGAGAGGGAAGGAGAAGGAGAGAAACATCAATGATGAGAGAGAATCATTGATAGGCTGCCTCCTGCACACGCCCTACTGGGGACTGAGTTGGGGGACTGAGCCTGCAACCCAGCATGTGTCCTTGACGGGAATTGAACCCAGGACCCCTCAGTCCGCTCTGTTCACTGAACCAAACCAGCTAGGACTATAGGTTTACTCTCTAAAGTATCCTCACATAGTTCTGTCCAGTGTGGCTCGTGTGGCTCAGTTGGTTAGGAGTCAACCTGTGCACCAAAAGGTTGCTGGTTCGAGTCCCCCTCAGGGCATGTGACCAGATTTAAGGGTGTGCTGGCAGCAGCCCATTGACTCACATATTTCTCTCTCCCCCCTCCTTTCCTCTCTCTCTAAAATTCAATAAAAAATATTTAAAAATAAAAAAGTAGCCCTAGCCAGGTAGGCTCAGTGGATAAAGCATCGGCCTGCAGACTGAAGGGTCCTGGGTTCGACACCAGCCAAAGGCATGTTATCATAGATGCAAAAAGTCGGATAGGCTCAGTTAAAGGAAAGGTTGACCTTGTCAGTGAAGATACCGGCGTAGGATGTAACTACCCACCATAACTGCGTTTAGGTAAAGTTTCCTTTCAGACCACCCTTTGTGGTTGCTTGAGGTCTCTGAGTTTGCAGGCCTCCCCTGAGCTTGCCAGGTCAGCATGTGGCCCCTTTCGGCCACCAAACCCTCATACTGTACCTTGGCCCACTTTCACTCTGGCTTTTCTGACCAGGCTCCGCCGGGAGGATCCAGGATCCTCCCAGGTCAGGGCGTGTGCAGGAAGCAATCAGTATTTCTCTGTCTTTTCCTCTCTCTTTCCTTCTCTCCAGGAAATCAATGGGAAAATATCCTCGGGTGAGGATTAAAAAAGAAAAAGAAGAAAAAAAAAAAAGGACAGTATCCTTCGGTAGAAGACTGAAGGCATTTGGAGGCAGAAAGCGAGAGGCGGAACACCGCGGGTGGCACCGTGCTGGGCTCCCGCGGGCTGCGGGCGGGGAGAGAGACGGTGCTGGTGGCGGTGCGGCTCTGCCCATCTGGAGCCTGACGCCGAGCGCGACGCTGCCCTGGGAAGGGGACGGAGATAAAGACGGTCACCCAGACGGTAACCGGAGCGCGCCGGCGAGGAGGGCCGGGTGGGGCGCAGTTCCAATCCGTCCCCAAAGGGCCAGAGCCCACCTGGAGGGGAGGCAGATCCGGCCTCCGGGAGCTCCTCCCTCGCAGGCGGGGTGCAGCCCGCCGCCTGCGGGTGGGAACACACCTGTTTCAAAGGCGCGGGCGGCTCCCGCCGGAGGCGAAGACACAACCCTAGCCCCAGGAGCCACCTTCCCTTTCTCCCGGATCCCAAGCTAATTCCCTCAAACCCAGAACCTCTCGGCTGCCCACGCCCCGCGGGCGAGAGCGCACGCCGCCGTCGCGCGGTCCCAACTCGGTGGAGGCTTTTTATCGCCAGCCACGCGGGCTCCCGGGTCCCAGGGGCACGGGGATGGGTGCCGGGCGGGGAGGGCGGGGAGGGCGGGGAGGGGGCCGCAGCTCCTGGGCATCCTTTGCACCCGGCGCCCCCATCCCCCTTCCCCGAGGGCTTTTGCACACGACGCGCGGCCGGCCGCTTCACACGGGGTGGCGAGGGCCGAATAAAGGGCTCGGCGCGCGGGGCCGGCTGGAGCGGAGCGGGAGCGGCGGCGGCGGCGGCGGCGGGACGGTCCCAGCGCAGCGGGGCGGGCGTGAGAGCGGCGCACGGGGAGGCGGCGACGCGAGCGTCCAGCTGGGCTCGCCCCGCAGGTGAGCGCGCCCCGCAGGTGAGCGCGCCCCGCGCAGCGTCGGGCGCACAACTTCCAGGTCCCGCTCCGGGGAGGCGGCGTGCGGCTTCCCGGCCCGGCGCGGGGCCGCATGAAGACCATGGACAAGCAGCATCTGCTGGACGCCAGGCCCGGAGCGCGGTAAGCGAGAGCTGGGGACGCGTGGGGATTGGAGCCGCGGCAGCCGCACCTCCGCCGGTGCCGTCCCGGGATGGTTCGCGCGGCCGCCGGGACGGGGAGCACAGCGGAGGGTGGAGCGGGGGAAGGAGAGGGGGAACCCAGCGGGGCGCGGGGACCAGCCCTCCTGGGCGGCCGAGCTCGCAGCCTAACCACGGCCCCGAGGTGCGCGGTGCGTGGCCGGAGCCCCGCCCACGGCCCGGAACTTTGCCCCCGGGCTGCCTGGCCCCGGGCGGACCCGCGTCCCCAGGTGCGCAAGATGGGGGGTGGCCCCTCCGCCGGGGCCTGAACTCTGTTCCTTCTCCGCGCTCCACTGGGCTGGTTCCGCCCCTTGGCCCGTCCCCAGGGTCTTGGCCTCCTCCAGGCCCTGGCAGGGATGGGGGAGAAGTGAACATCCGGGCCACGGCCCTGAGACTCCTGGAGACTGGTCATCCCCCCAGCACCCCCAACTGCGGACCTGGGCCTCTGGTCACCCCTGGGGATTGTGGAGCTTGGAGTGTCCTTAGCTAGTCCCCTAAGTGTCCACCTGGGAACGCCCAGGTCCCGCGCAGAGAGAGAGGATTGGGGTCAGCCCTCCTGGTCCCCATCTCAGCGCTGAGCCCGCTCTTTCCTCTCGGGCTAGGTCTTACACGGGATCTCCGTGGCCGAATGGGGCAGGCTGGATTTCCGTGTCACGACCTGAGCTGGACTTGCCATCCATTGAGCTGACCGTGGAGAACAGTCACTACTGCCACTCCCAGAAGGGTCCTGGCAGTCACTGTGACCCCAAGAAGGAGCAGGCCCGGCGCCAGCTCTACGTGGCCTCTGCCATCTGCCTGGTGTTCATGGTTGGGGAAATCGTTGGTAAGGACTTTTGTGCTGATTAAATGGAATTGGCACGTGGAGAGTCTGGATGATCCAAAAGGCTTTTCTCCTGAATGTTCCAGCAATATTAATACGGTTGTCACTTGAACAGTGGAGAGGGGAGGGTCCAGCCGGGGTTTGGGGTGACTACCTGCACAGTTGAAAATCCAGGTGTAACTTCTGACTCCCTGAAAACTTAGCAACAGTTGGCTCCTTCTCACCCATGGATTCAACCAACTGCAGATGGAAAACCGTGTTTGGGGGTGTGAAAGTGCTGTTTTCCATGGGGATGGTTGAATTAACAGGTGGGAAATCCGCGGATATAAAGGGTTAGTTGTATTTATTGAAAACATTTCACATAGGAGTGGATCCCTGTAGTTCAAATCTGTTTTGTTCAAGGGTCATAGTTGAATACTAAAGACTATGTTCTTTTTAATTTAAGAACTTTATTTTTTCAATTACCATAGATATGCAATATTTTATTAGTTTCAGGTGTACAACCTAGTAATTAGACATTTATATATCTTACAAAGTGATCACTCCGATAAGTCTAGAAGCTGACACCATGCATAGTTATTATAATATTATGGACTGTATTTCCTATACTTCATTAAGTCTTTTAAATACACGTATCTTATGCAACTCTCAAAACAACCATTTGCTGTCACATGGATGCTATTAGTCTCATGATTTTAGAGACTTTGAAACAGGTACATTTAGGTTATGTAATACACAAAACTAGCAGATAAGGGAAGGTCTGAATGCCTAGAAGAGAAGAGTATTTACTGAATGTCCACTATGCTTTCCAGGACCTATTTGAACTTGAGTTTCACATTCACCCTGTAAGTAGATGTTAGTCCCATTTCACCGATGGTAGAAAGTAAGGCTCAGAGAAAGTACTTGCAGTGATTATACAGCGAGTGGGTGAGGAGGTCACCCCGTGCCTCCCTGGGGAGCTGATGAGGACCCTCCATTCTTATCTCTGCCCCTGCAGGTGGGTACCTAGCACATAGCTTGGCAATCATGACTGATGCAGCCCATCTACTCACTGACATTGCCAGCATGCTCATCAGCCTCTTCTCTCTCTGGATGTCCTCCCGGCCGGCCACCAAGACCATGAACTTCGGCTGGCAGCGAGCTGGTGAGGGCCCTGGTTTGCATGGAGTAGGCTTTGGAAGAGTGACAGGTCAAGAGATGGTGGATCCCCTGAGTGAGGCCAGGAGAGCAATTCTCATGGAGGACGATAATGTCCAACTTGGCTTATGTCCTCTGGGAACTCCCAGTCTGAGGGGGAAGGAGAGTTCACCTTCCAATGAAATGAACAAATCTTGGGGAGTGGGAGGGGGGAATGCAGGAAAGGCCAGCAAAGCTTTCTGGGAAATACAGGCTTTAAACAGGTATAAAGTCTTTTTCATTTTTAAAAAGTACTTTTCATTACGTGTAAAACAAAAAGTCTTGAGCCAAATGCCTTCAGCTCCCAGCTCTGATGTAGTCAGACGTTTGGGTGGTGGGAGAAGGTGCGGCCATGCTTGCAGAAGAGCCCACGCAGACCCAGGCCCTGGCTTGGGACAGAGGTCCCCTCAGCCTCCGGGCTCCACACTAAGCTTGGTGTTGGGGTTGCTTTTTCCTCAGAGATCCTGGGAGCCCTGCTCTCCGTGCTGTCCATCTGGGTGGTGACTGGGGTGCTGGTGTACCTGGCGATAGAGCGGCTGATCTCTGGGAACTACGAGATCCACGGGAAGACTATGCTGATAACGGCGGGCTGCGCCGTGGCTGTGAACGTCATGTGAGTCCCCCCTCCTCCCGTGTCCCTCCTGCATACCTGTGTGCCTCCTGGTGGAAGCAGGGCAGCGTGAACCCCAGTGCAGGGGTTCAAACTCAAAGGCTAACACAGGCCAGATAAGCAAGGTTTAAGTGTATGTGGCCGCAAAAAATCAAAAGCTTCAATTTTCATAGAAATGTAGGTTCATTTTGATAGAGACATGCTGAATACAAAGGGTGAAATAAGTGAGTAATCGTTAACATAAAATAATAGAACATTTTAATAAAAATTAAATTTTTAATACATTTTATTGATTTTTTACAGAGAGGAAGGGAGAGGGACAGAGAGCCAGAAACATCGATGAGAGAGAAACATCGATCAGCTGCCTCCTGCACACCCCACAATGGGGATGTGCCTGCAACCAAGGTACATGCCCCTGGCCGGAATCCAACCTGGGACCTTTCAGTCTGCAGGCCAATGCTCTATTCACTGAGCCAAACTGGTCTTGGCAAAATTAATATTTTTTTCTTGAACATTAACTTACCAGATACTGAGTAACTATGCAAATTAATAAGCATAATGCAAATAAACCTATTTTTCTTATTCTCCGAAAGCAAAGTATTTCCTATTGCGCACACCAAACAAGTCAGTCCAAGACTAACGACATGGCAACCGGCTGCTAAAATATTCCCTGCTAGTATTAGTGGAGAGAAATGGTGCGACTGGACTTAAGGTGCATAAAGGAAATGAGTGCAACACGATTATAGTAATCAGTCATTAGCGAACATTGTAGTTCATTCATTATTAATAACTAGAGGCCCTGTGCATGAAAATTCATGCACTGGAGAGGGGGTCCCTTAGCCCAGCCTGGAGCCCTCTCAGTCCAGGAGCCCTCAGGGGCAGGAGGGGATCTGGTGATCAGGGGAAGGCAACACCCCGTCACACTTCTGCTGCTGCCACTGCCGGCAGCACAAGCCTCAGCCGTCCCTGGTTACCTGAGCCTTGGGCAGCTGTGCAGCTGCCATCTGAGGCTTCCCTGCACCTTGGGCCGGCCCTGAGCGGATGGGGGGCTGAGGGGACTGGAGGACTCTGGAGGCAGGCGCCACCATCTTGTGGCTGTGGGTGCCTCCATCTTTGAGGGTGTGGCAGTCAATTAGCATATTCCCTCTTCATTAGATAGTATTATGTATAACAAGATATTGTAAAAATTAAGTTACAGAGTTTTTATTAAAACGTTTTGTACTGACCGTTATATTGGCTGGGCCACAAATTTGACCTGCGTGGGCTACAGGAGCAGAATTTTCCTAAGGGTCTGAGTTCTAGAACCTGGAACACCTGGGTTCTGCCTCAGGCCCGAGCCAAGTCCATCAGGAACTGTCAATCTGGGGCAGCATCAGCTCCACCCCACCCCACGCACGTTGGTGAAGAACCTGGGAGGCTTCCTATCTGAAGTGGGGAGGGGTTAGTCTAGTTCTTGCCGGAGCAGATGTCCCTCGGAGGAGATTCCAAGTTCTTTTCCAAGCGGATGTGGTTGAAGTTGATCTCAGTGAGAGGCACGGTGTGGAGAGCGACTGTCTTATTGGGGTTCTCTCTCGTCCAGCGGCCTAGAGCAAGCCACTCCTCTACGACTCAGCTTCCCTGTCTGTGGCCTGGTTGGGGGGAATTGATGACTCCGTGGTGTTTGGCTCTGAGATGTGGCACTGGGGCCTCTTTGTGCCCAAGTCCAGCCTGGCATCGGAGCTGAGCCCTTTCTCCTGTGGCGCTCTGAACCGAGGCCTCGTGGGTCTGGGTCAGGCTCCTTGTGCAGCCAAAGGGATCGAGTCAAGTCTGGGGGTTTGGGATTTTAGCCCCCCCCCCAGGGGGGCCAGCCCTCATGAGTAGCCTTTACCTGGCTGCTCTGAAGCCGCTGCCTCTATCTCAGTGAGCCCTTTGGCCTTGTCTCCACTTCCGTAGAATGGGATTGACTCTTCACCAGTCTGGCCACGGACACAGCCATGGACATAGCCACTCCCAAGGCCAAGGGCAAAGCCAAGAGACCGGCCAGCAGCAGCAGAACCCCAGTGTCCGAGCTGCCTTTATCCATGTGATCGGAGACTTGCTGCAGAGTCTGGGCGTCCTGGTGGCAGCCTATATTTTATACTTCAAGGTCAGAGCTGGGGACAGAGGGGAGTGGGGTGGGAGGGATAGGGGGTCGGTCATCTTGGGATTCCTCTCTGCACAGGACCCTTTCCAGATTCTAGCCCCCTTCCTGGCTCCTGGCAAAAGGGTGGGGAGAGGGAAGGAATGTCTGTCTGTCTTCTGGTGTTTTCTGCAGCTCAGAAAGGTTCAGTGACTTGCACAGCTTTGTCACAGAGCTGGTAAGTTGTGGAGCCGGATTCAAACCCAGCACTGTGTGCTGCCGGAGCCTGGGCATTGCCCATCACATACAGAGAGGCAGGGCAGTGCACGGGAAAGAGCCGGGCATCGAGTTTGAAGCCTGGCTCCACCCCTGGCCAGCTGTGTGATGAAGAGCGAGTCCCTTGCTCTAACTGAGCCTCAGTTTCCCTAGCTACAAACTAGGGGTGAGGGACTAGATGGTGCCTAAGATCCCACTTAGATCTGTCCATGTTTCAGTCCCTTGGCCGGGAGGTGGGAAGGGACTATGGCTTATCTGAACTGTGGTCTGGCCTGCCTGTCCTTCCAGGCATGGAATAAACGGGGAGGCAGGGCCAGGGTAAGGCTCCTGCCCACCTGCAGAGAGAGCCCCTCTTCCCTCCGCACTGTGAGGCTGAGGTGTGGGTGTGGAACCCTCGCTCTGCCTTCCCTCTTTCCTGCAGCCAGAGTACAAGTTCGTAGATCCCATCTGCACCTTCATCTTCTCCATCCTGGTCCTGGGGACAACCTTGACCATCCTGAGAGACGTGGTCCTGGTGCTGATGGAAGGTAACCGCCCCTCGGGCTACTCTTTTGCTCTTGGCTCTCCAGCTCTCATGGAAGTTCCAAGGTGGGGGTTGGATCCCAGCACCTTGGTGGGGAGCCAGCGTCCGGAGCCCGGCATAGCCTAGGGCCCTCGCCGGCCTTGGCATGGAGCTGGGCCCTCAGGGTGGCCGTTCCTGGAAATGTCCCTTGGACTGTGCCTTCCCTTCCTACCTAGGCACAAGGGTACCTCCTCCCTGCTGAGATGCTGTCTAATCACATGGTTTCTGGGTTAGTGCACGCTAGCCCCTCCCCATACACTTCCTCAGTCTCCATTCACCTTCCCTCAGGCAGAGAGGGGGGGAGGATCATGCTTCCCATTGCACAGGGCGACAGACTGAGGCTCAGAAAAAGACGGTTAGTGTGGAACAAGGCTGCTGCGAGTGTGAAGCAGTTCAGGCCTTCTTTTCCGAGGCCCCTGCATCAACAGGATGCGGCTGGACCTGGAGGGGTGCTAGGGAGTGGCAACTGATCTGCCCTGAGTTACCACACTATTCATCCGGCTTCCAGGTCTTGGGGTCATGGGTCTCTGTGTGGGAGGGTCATCTGGATCCTGGTTTGTGGACAGTAGGAATGTCCAGCTGCAGGTCAGAGCTTTTCCTCCAAGAAAGTGACTGACCCAGATCAAAGGGACCATGATGATGCCTCACGCAGGTGCAGCTTTCTAGGAAAAAAGGAAAACCTCTTTTTATTGAGCACCTACTATGGGCTGGGCACTGTTCTAGGCCCCGAGGAGGGGAGGGTGGTAAATAAAACAGACCGTGCAGCTTTCATGGAGTTTCCACTTTAGAGGGGGAGATAAAATGAAAAACCAACAAACCAGATAATTTCAGTGTTCAGTGTTGGGGGAAATACAACAGGTGACATGATGGAGATCACATGGGAGGTGGGGTCACAGCAGACCTGCTGGCCAAGGTGCTCTTCTGAGATGACATTTGAGGAGCAGGAGCCAGCCACCAGCGTGGGTGGGAGGGAGCAGTTTCCCTCAGCCCCACCCCCACTGTCCCCAGGTACCCCCAAGGGCGTGGACTTCACAGCTGTTCGGGAGCTGCTGCTGTCAGTGGAAGGGGTCCAAGCCTTGCACAGCCTGCATATCTGGGCCCTGACGGTGACCCAGCCTGTGCTGTCTGTCCACATCGCCATTGGTGAGTGGTGGGGACTCTAGGGGTGGGGAGAGAGGGGCGGGGAGAGAGAGAGGGAGGGAGGCAGCCAGAGGCACCTGGGCATCCCTGTCGGGCCCAGCTGATTCCAGATGCTTCCAGTGCCCATCTTTGAACCTGGCCCCAGGTCAGCGGTTCTCAACCTGTGGGTTGCGACCCCTCTGGGGGTCAAACGACCCTTTCATATGGGTCGCCTAAGACCATCGGAAAATGCAAATATTTACATCACGATGCATAACAGTAGCAAAATTTCATGGTTGGGGGTCACCACCACATGAGGAACTGTATGCAAGTGTCGCAGCCTTAGGAAGGTTGAGAATCACTGCCCCAGGTGGAGTGCTTTGTACGCATTATTTCATTTGATCATCACGGTCCCATTTACAGACGAAGAAACCGAGGCTGGGGGCGTGGGGGTGGTAGAGGAAAGCCTAAAGCCAGTGCCTTTCGTGTTCTTTCAGGCGGTGGCATGTATGGGGCCTGGGGTGGGGGTGGGGCGGGCATCTGGTGCAGGGGTGGGATCTGGGCTTCCTTGGTGTCCATGGTCATGCCTCTGGTTCCGCTGTGGGCAGGGCCTGAGGGCTGGGCTCCCGGTTGTTTCTAAGGGACCATGAGTGAGTAAACGTTTTTCTGGGGCGCCCTCTGGTCTCCCAGCTCAAAACACAGATGCCCAGGCTGTGCTGAAGGCAGCCAGCGCCCGCCTGCAGGGGAAGTTCAACTTCCACACCATGACCATCCAGATCGAGGACTACTCGGAGGACATGAAGGACTGCCAGGCGTGCCAGGGCCCTGTGGACTGAGTGCCTGGCCCGGTGCCAACTGGAGCATGGACGGAACCTGCCGATGGGGGGGCCCCGGGCCCCCCAGACCCAGCCGGGACTCTGTTTCCCTCGGCTGTGTCATAAACCAGATCCCTCTTCTGACTTTAGCTCAGCAGGGAGGAGCCTTGCCCTCTCCAGGAAGGGGGCTCTTCCCCTGCCTCCCCTCTGACCAGAGCAGCCCCAGGACGGGGACTCGGCGGGTATAACCCGACTCCTCCGCCAATGCTGTCTTACCGCCAGCCTCAGGGAAAGGCAATGAGGGGTGCTGGAGGGAGCCTGGCCGCAGTCCCCCCCACCCCGACTACCTGCCTCATTTCCCATCTTCTTGGCCTTAGAGACCGTAAAGAAATCTTGGGACTGAGCCCCCTCCCTCTGCCTCTCACAGGATCGGATGGAAGGCGGCCATGGGTGTTAGGGAGTTGGGAGGCAGACCTGTAAGCCTGGACAATGGAGGAGGGAAACGGAGGCAGATAAATGAATGGCCAAGCAGGTTCCAGCCAGCCATTGAGTAAATCACAAAATCCCACCTCCCAAGGCCAAGGACGCTTCCGAGTAAGTGGTTTGCACTTCCCCCCAACCGGAGGACAGACAGCTAACATCTCAGGAAGACAGAGAAGCAAACCGATCGGTGCCATTTATACGGACCACGCCCAGGGACAGAGGAAGCGGGGGGAATAAATCTCATTTTGATGCATCAGGACAAAGCTGGTTAACAGTCTATGGAGAGCCTCCCCTACCCTCCCAGCCTTTCAAACCCTCACGATGAAGGACTTGGGAGCCTTTTCTCCCTTCCCTTCGCTCCCCCCGCCCCCTCCCCCATCCCCCTGCATTACCTCTGCCTTTCTCCTAAGCTCCCAGGGCCCTTCTGTAAGTTTTTGAATGAACTTTCTCTTAAAATGTGCGTTCTTGGCTCTGAAATTCTTCTTTGCTAAACTCAAGAACTGGGGTGGTTTCCCTGCCCACACCCACCGTTAACACAAGGCTCCAGCACTCTCCTCTGTGTCCCCCCGGAGATGGGGAGCCAGGGGGCACCCTAGACCCATCTGTGTGGTAGTCAGGTCGGCTGGGAGCCAATGTCCCCCTTTCCGAAGGGGGAGGCTTCTGACTTGGGAAGAGCTGGCTGGGCTCTCTCTGCTTATCCCCCAGCCCAGGAAGCTGTGCCAGCACAGAGGCACCCTGGCCACAGGTTGGGGAGGAGCAGGAATGTCACCTGGGTCCTGTCACCCGAACCTCACAGCTCCCAGGCTTCCTCGCTGCCTGATAGTGTCCTGAAGTTAGACTGCTGGGGTCTGTTTCCTCTATGATGTGACACTCTGAACTCGGGGATGGAGGATGGAGCCGCTGTACCATGGGGACAGGACAGGAGACAGTGGCTTCCTAGAGTGTGTGGAGGCCCCTGAATTAGGGGTGGCTTGTGTTTAGAAGATGAAGGGGGAGACCTGTCCCCAGGCTCACAGAGAAGGCTGCACGTCCTGGTCTGGTGGTCTGTCTGCCATAGCAGGCGAGTGCCCTTAGCCAGTCAGCCTGGCTGGCTGGTTCCCTGAGGATGTTAACACCTCCTTCCCAGCCTCCCCTGGGGCAGCACTGAGTTTGTCTCCACTCTCTCCTGACCAGGGCGGGAGGGTGTGTGTGTGAGGGGGAGGAGGGGCGGTGAGGAGGGAGGGGTCACTCCTCTCCCCTCTGAGCCTCTTCTCACCTGTGAGATGACATCTTTGTGCCTTCCCAGCACTGGCATCCAGGGTTGCCTAGGTCAGTGGGTTCTGCCCTCAAAATCAGCGGGCGTCACTTTGTGTTGGTTTGGAATCGGGGGTGGAGGTGGGGGTGGGAGGTGTCTAGAGGGGGTGGGAGGAGTATTGATGGCCGTCCTCCACTCCACCCCAACCTCTGGGGAATCAAGACCCCCCTTCCTCTCAGCCATGGCAGCCCCAGGAACCCAGACCCCTCTCAAGCCAGTCATTGTGATGCTCCATTTTTTATTTTATTTATTTTTAAAATGTTCTTATTGATTCCAGAGAGGGAGAGATAGAAATATCAATGATGAGAGAAAATCATTGATCGGCTGCCTCCTGCATACCCCACACAGGGGATCAAGCCCACAACCTGGGCATGTGTCCTGACTGGGAATCGAGCCGAGACCTCCTGGTTCATTGGTCAACACTCAACCACGGAGCCATGTCGTCCGGGCAAAATTCTTCATTTTTACAGGGGACAAAGCCACACAGCCAGGGTGAGGCAGGTCTGGGGTCTCTGCCTCATTCCCCTAGACCAGGGGCTGGGGACCTGCTCTGAGCTGCATGCTGATACAGTGAGAGTCCTTGGACATTGCACGCCCTCCCCACGGGCAAGGCCATGCCAAGGCAGCTGTGACGGGGGAGGAGAAAGGTGACTCTCCCCTGGCTGGGCCTGGCACTCGGAGCCCTCCGCCCTGGGAAGGCTGCCTGGGCTGCAGCTGTGCGCTCCCTCACCCACTCTCAGCTGCTCTTGGTCCGGGACCAGGCTGCCTCACTCCCAGTTCCCCCTCCACCTCAAGAATCTGGCAGCCCCATGCCTTCCCAGGGAGAGCCTTCTCAGCACCCCCAGCTGTGACGGGCCCCAAGGGAGCGGAGGTCAAGCTGGAGGAGGGGCATGGGAAGCCTTGAGAGGCCCTGGGGGACAGCGTGTTCTGGCCTGCGAGCTGGTCACGGGAGTTTCCAAAGCGGCGAGGCCATCACAGCAGAAAAACACCTGACACCCTGGACCTGGGCTGGACCCACTGCCCCCACCCCTCCAGCGCCATCCCCCTCCCAGGCTCCTCCCTCGTGCAGCTGCTGTAGGGGTATTTATAGCCTCAGCTTGAGGGGGCATGGACAGGCGCTGTATTTCGGAAGCGATAATTCCTGTTCCAGGTGGATGGACCCAGGAGGACTCAGCGTCCCCTCTCCCGCTGCACTTTCACCTACAGGCGCTCCAGTTTCTGCTCCCACCTCGCCCATCTCGAGAAGGCCCTGCTTGGTCCTCAGTGTGCGGGCCCAAGCCTAGGCCTGCTCTTTCAGCTAGTGCCCCCTCCCTGAGTTTGCAGACTTCAGGCTGCGCACCACCAAGCCTCCTAGTGCCCAGGCTCGCCCTCCGACCAGACCAGACAGACAGCTGCTGAGAACTGCATTCCCTTTCCCCGAGGAGGGAGCGCGGGGCGGCGCTGACCTCTAGTGGTCCCGACTGGTAATGCAGGGCGACGACCGAGCTCCAGCCGAGGGTCCCGGGCCCCACCGGGGCGGATCGCCTGCGTTCTCTCATCCTTTCTTCCCCTCCCCATTCGCTCCGCCCGGTCGGGAAAGAAGCCCGGAAACTGGCTTCCCGGCGCCTCTTTGCTCCATCGTTCGGACGCGAGGATTGCGCCTGGCAACCTCGGCCTCTGCGGAGAGCTGCCTTCCCGCCGAACGAGGAGCCACAGGGATGGGGACAGAGTTTTGTCTTCTCACTCGGCACATCCTGTCCACACTCCCAGCACCGTCCTCACAGGGCAGGGACGTAATTGATGTCTCTCCCCATTATCCTTTCGTCAAAAACTCGTAGCGCTATTACCTGCAAGGCCAGAGAGAGGAGGACACGACCTGGGCGCGTCCAGACCGCCCAGGGACTGGCGGTGTTCGCGGCCAGGAAGCACGAACAGGGCCGGGGCTGCGCGCACACCGGGCTGTGAAAGCGCCGAGGACACCCACCAATCCGGAGAGGGGATGGGGGTGCGGCGAGGATTTGAAAGACAAGACGTCAGCTCAGCAGAAGAGTCTGCGGGGCAAAGACACGAAAACTGGATAACGCCTTTGCACCTGTAAACAAACTGGCTACCGGCCTGGAGGGTGGGGCGAGGCCCCGCCCCCGGCTCTCTGATAGGCCAATCGGGGTCTGA
>PVJN01015553.1:0-43807 GCA_004026805.1 Lasiurus borealis | reverse complement strand
CCCCCCCTTTTCCATATTTTTCTCAGCAACTCTGTACACTCCACTAGGTCAGGATTCCTCAGTATGTGGCTCCCAGTTCTGAGCTTGCCGTTCTAGCTGAGGCCTGAGCCAACAACCACATCAGAATCACCTCCCTGGATCTGGATTCCTGCCTCTAGTAATACAGCCAAATGCCGCACCCAGTGTTGGGTCCTAGGGAATTTCAGAAAGCCCCAGGTGACTCACTGTCAGAGGGGGACTGACATATCTACTTATTCAGTTTATATTTTGAACCTAAAAATGGTAGACTCTTCAATGCAACCCTTAAAAATGTTATCTTCATCCCAGCCTGAGGCCATTTCTCAGATGTTCTTTTCATTCCTCGCCCCTTAACATGGGACAGGCCTCTAGGATGTGCCTCCACCCCTAAGTGAAGAGTCCTCCTGCAGGGCCAACCTCAGAGGCGGGTTCATGTAAGTAAGAAAGGCTGTTTCTTCAGCAGCCCTCTTGTCATCCCGTCATAGGGATGGGGGGTGGGGATCTGCATCTGCAGGGAGGGCACTGCCCACTGGTGCCACGGAGCTGCCAGTGCCTGAGTAGAGGACCCCACCACAGTGGGCACCGCTGCCCTGCATAATGGCTGGCCATCCCCTCCCCTCCCTACAGTCCTAGAGGCCCCGGCTCTGCCTACCAGTTCCTGGATGCCCTGGGCAATGGCCTTGTGCCAGGTGCTGATGATGGCCTCCGAGTCGTGCTGGATTAGGTACTCTGAGCCATCTTGGCTCCGCAGCTGGAGAGACACAAGTCATGACAGAGTTTTGTCCCCCAGAGACCCCCTCCTACTTCTCATCACCGTCCAAGGCCAAGGACCGGGGAACTCGGCTCCTGGAGAGGACACTGCCGAATCCCTGGTGCCAGAAATACTGTGGATGGATCCCTAAGGTGGGGGCCACTTGAGCTTGGAGCCCTGAGAATTCCAGACCCAACTTCCCCCAGGTCTCCCCTCTGGGACTTGCCTAGTTTGAGTCCCAAGCCGTCAGTAAGCCCCCTTTCTTTCTCTCTCCCCCACAACTCACCTCCAGCACGTTCTTCCTGCTGGATTTGTCTTTGGGGGCCCAGGCAAGAGAGGCCCCCTTCAGCTTCACCGTGTACTCGGGGATGGAGAGCTTAGGAGGCTGCCTCTGGGGGAGAGGGAAGGAGAGAGCCTTCAACTTGGACAGGCCTGCATAGGACCCTGACTCCAGTTCACCGGCTCCCTCAGCTCTAGTGGCAGGATGGGGTCACAGCGCTGGGAGAGGGGGCCCAAGGGTTTCTGGATCCCAGAGATCCTGGAACTTCTTAGCCACAGAACCTGAGGGCTGGTGGGGCCTTCGCTGCCTGCCCTCCCAGGAGAGGGAAGGAGAAAAGTGTGCAACCCCATCCCTGCAAACAGGGCACTCAGTCCCAGCTGCCGGCCCCGGAGGCTGGAGCTGTCGGCCCTCAAGGTCAGCTCCCCCGCCCAGTGGCTGCAGGTGCTTGTCCAGGGGTAAAGCTGCTGTCGTCTTTGCCAAAGGCCTAGCTCGCAGGACATTCGTGTTCCTCTGTCTCAGAACTGGCCTTTGCTAAAACCAATCAGGTAAAGACCCACAGGAGCCGGGAGTCGATGGGGTGATCCCTGCCTTGGGGGCCGGGGCCTCACCAGGCCAACCGCAGCTGAGGTCTTGGAGTCCTTGAAGAAGGTCAGGACGCCACCCTCCAGAACCGTCCAGGAGGTGCTCCAGTGCTTCTTCCTGGGTGGGGCGGGGGAAGAGGGGAGGTGGTGGCAGAGCTTGGAGCTGGCCCTGGGCTGAGGCCTCCTTCCCACCCCCGGGAGCAGGACGTAGAGCTTAAGAACACAGCTTGGGGCCTGGCCAGAGTGGCTCAATGGCTGAGCATCAGCCTCTGAACCAGGAGGTCATGGTTCGATTCCTTGTCAGGGCACACGCTCAATCCCCAGAGGGGGGCATGAAGGAGGCTGCTGGTCAATGATTCTCTCTCATCGATGTTTCTCCCTCTCTCTCTCCTTTGCTCTCAGAAATCAGTAATAATATATTGTTAGAGGTGGAGTCTCTTTATCTCTCGGGGCCTCAGTGTCCTCACAGATAGGGGAAGTGCTCAGTGGATGGGGGGGGGGGGCAGAGGGCTCTCACCGGACCCGCTTTCCCTTGTCCACTGTCTTGGTGCGATGGAGCACGCCTGCCTTGTCCAGGGTCTTGATCTTGGAGAAAGAAGGGGAAAAGGAGGCTGCTAAGGAGGTGAGCATGGTGGACCGAGGCTAGTCTCCCCCTCGGCCAGCAATGCTCCACAGGCTGGGCCTGGACCTCACTGAACCCTCTTTGCTGCTGCAGATGGTGGGGTACCTGCTCTCACAGCAGCAGCTGCAATGGAGATTTCCTCCCAGCCCCCAACCTCACCCACCTCTGAGCCTGGGATGGCCCCATCCAGGCTCATTCAGTCCAGGCTAGTGCTGGGGCTTCTGGGGGAGACATGCCTGGCCCAGTTCCAGACCCCAGGACCTCCAGAACGCCCCTATTCTTCTGTGGGGTCCTACCAGGGCCTCCCCGCCCCTTCCCTCACCTTCTCCTCTGGAGGGCTGGCCTCGGCTGCGGTCTCACTGTCTTGGCTGGGTTTGAGGATGCTTCGAGGGGCAGGAATCGGGATCTGAGGGGAAAGACACTGTCATATATAAACCCTCCCTCTCGCCTTTGGACTCTACCTTCCCAGTGGATTACCTGGGGCAGATCCCACCGAACGGAGGCGTCTTTGGGGTGGTAGAAGTAGGGCTTCCCGTGGTCCTCCAGCTTTACCCACTGCAAAAGGGAGAGGGAAGGTCAGCGTTGCCAGTGGCCTCAAGGGAGAAGAGGTTCCCTCTAACCCAGCGGTTCTCAACCTGTGGGTCGCGACCCCTTTGGGGGTCGAACGACCTTTTCAGAAGGGTCGCCTAAGACATCCTGCGTATCAGATATTTACATTACAGATCATTAACAGCAGCAACATTACAGTTATGAAGTAGCAAGGAAAATAATTGTATGGTTGGGGGTCACCACAACAGGGGGAGCTGTATGAAAGGGTCATGGCATTAGGAAGGTTGAGAACCACTGCTCTAACCAGAGCCCAACATAGGCCCATGGAGTCTGGAGGGACAGGTGCAGGTGACACGGTGTCCTGGGCTGGCGTGGAGCCAGAGCAGGAGTGCAGTCCCGTGTTAAGAGGAGCTACCAGTGAGGAAGGGCTGGTCCAAGGCTCTCTGGGCCCACCTGTCTGTCTCCCCTACCTGCTCTTGGGTGAACTGGTTGGTGTAGAGTGTCTGCCCCTCCGGGTCCACGTGGCATGACCAGCCGGGAGGCGTGACAAAAGGAGAGGCGGGCCCGGGCTCACTGAGGGAGCCCGGAGAGCAATAGTCCTCCTCGGGGTAACTGGTCAGTACCTCAGGGTAGTCCGTCTCGGGGGTGGGAGGCTACGGGGAGGAAAAGACTGGGTCAGAGGCCTCTCAGAGCCAGCCCCGCCCACTACTGGCCAGGCCCCGCCCTCATCCCAAGTTCCCAGGGCTGTGGGGAGGAGGAGGGGTCAGAGGCCCAGGAGTCAGCCCTGCCCACCCAGATCAGGCCCCGCCCCTCACCCCAAGTTCCCAGGATTGTGGGGAGGAGGAGGAGGGGTTAAGAGGCTAGGAGCCAGCCCCGCCCACACAGCTCAGGCCACGCCCCTCATACCAAGTTTCCAGGATTGTAGGGTGGAGGAGGGGTCAGAGGCCTAGGAGCCAGCCCCGCCCACACAGCTCAGGCCCCGCCCCTCATACCAAGTTTCCAGGATTGTAGGGTGGAGGAGGGATCAGAGGCCTAGGATCCAGCCCCGCCCACCCAGATCAGGCCCCGCCCTCATCCCAAGTTCCCAGGGCTGTGGGGAGGAGGTGGGGTCAGAGGCCTAGGAGCTAGCCCCGCCCACCCAGATCAGGCCCCGCCCTCATCCCAAGTTCTCAGGATTGTGGGGAGGAGGAGGGGTCAGAGGATAGGAGCCAGCCCCGCCCACCCAGATCAGGCCCCGCCCCTCATCCCAAGTTCTCAGGATTGTAGGGAGGAGGAGGGGTTAGAGGATAGGAGCCAGCCCCGCCCACCCAGATCAGGCCCCGCCCTCATCCCAAGTTCCCAGGATTGTAGGGAGGAGGAGGGATCAGAGGCCTAGGAGCCAGCCCCGCCCACCCAGGTCAGGCCCCGCCCCTCATCCCAAGTTCTCAGGATTGTGGGGAGGAGGAGGGGTCAGAGGCTTAGGAGCCAGCCCCGCCCACCCAGATCAAGCCCCGCCCTCACCCCAAGTTCCAGGATTGTGGGGAGGAGGAGGAGGGGTCAAGAGGCTAGGAGCCAGCCCCGCCCACCCAGGTCAGGCCCCGCCCTTCATACCAAGTTCCCAGGGCTGTGGGGAAGAGGGGTCAGAGGCCTAGGAGCCAGCCCCGCCCACCCCGATCAGTCCCCGCCCCTCACCCCAAGTTCTCAGGATTGTGGGGAGGAGGAGGAGGGGTCAGAGGCCTAGGAGCCAGCCCCGCCCACCCAGATCAGGCCCCGCCCTCACCCTCTGGTCCTTGGGGCTGCCCGGGCTCAGGCCTGGCTGCATCTTCGGCGCCTCGTGGTCCTGGTGGTCTTGGTGGTCCTCGTGGTCCTCGGGCTCCTCGGCCTCCTCCTCCCAGACCGTGTCGCCCGTCACCGGGTTGTAGAAGAACACCCTGCGGCTCTCCTCATCCCAGTACTGACCCCACTCGGTCTCCAGGCTCTCGTGGCTGCCCACGGAGGACAGGGAGTTGGCCGGGCTGGTGGCGCCTTCCGCCGCCTCGAAAGGCGAGTCCCAGGTGGTCACGCCCGTGTCTGGGTTGTAGTAGTAGGGCCGCCCGGTGTCCGCGTCCGTGTGTGTCTCCCACACCTGGCTGGGCCGCCGGGCCGCGGCGGTGGCGACGGGTGAGGTGGCCGGCGGCTGTCTCTCTATGTTCGCGTACACGGGCTCCGGGGCCTCGTCCACCTGCGCAAGAGGGGGAACAGGTCAGCTGCGGCCACACTTCCACCTGGGCAGCCTTCAGCAAGTCCCTGTTCCCCCAGCTGCCGTTCTGGAAACTAGTGGAGGGAGAATGAGGAAATGCTCTCGAAAGCGCTTTGTAATGTGTGAAATGCCCCAGATAAGGCGGGGCAATGCCATGAATTATTTATTAATAAAATATTGATAACCAGATTCTCCCAGTGGTGCACTCCCAGAGGAGACTCTGAGGTTGGGCAGAAACAGAGAAATGGCAGGGAACCCACCCCTTCCCTGTCCCATTCAGGTCCTGAGTCTTGCTGCATTCCACACCCCTCCCTTCCTCCTGGCCAGGAGCACTCTGGGGCCAGAATCAGTGCTGCCTCTGGATCTGGGACTAGAATCCCCTAGAGGTGGGGTTTGCAGGCCTCTGAATTGACTCCAGACATGGAAAACACAGAGGACAGCCAGATGGGAGGGAAGAAGGAGGGTCAGCCCTCGCCCGTTGGGCTCAGTGGATAGAGCATCAACCTGTGGACCAAAGGGTCCTGGGTTCGATTCCAGTCAATGGCGAGTACCTGGGTTGCAGGGTCCTCCCTGGCCCAGGCCCTGGTCAGGGCTCATGTAGGAGGCAACCAATCAATGTGCTACTTTCACATCGATATTTCTCTCTCCCACTCTCCCTAAAAATCAATGGAAAAATATCCTTGGGTGAGGATTAACAACAACAAAAACAAAAGAAAAAGAAGAGGAGGGGCAAAGAAAGATGAACCGTTCCCACCCGCAAAGGAAAGTGAGGTGGGGTAGAGCAGTGGTCGGCAAACTCATCAGTCAACAGAGCGGCAAACCGCAGCTCTCAAGCCGCAGTTTGCTGACCACTGGCCAGAGGATTCAGTCACACAGAAGATAAGCCCGGTTATGTTTAACGCCCTCAAGGCTGCCTGCAGCCTGGCAGGGCAAAGTCCAAGCCTTTCACAGGCCACCAGAGGCAGCCCGCCACCTGCCTGTCCTCCACCTTATTTCCTGCCACTCCTTGCTCTGAGCTTGAACTTTAAGCTCCTGTAGGTCCTGTAGGTCCGCTCCCACCCTCTCTGCTGTGTCTCCTGTAGGCCTCAGCTCATTCACAGCCTGCCCAGCCCCTCCCCACCCCCTTTCCACCTGGCTGACTCCCAGTCACTTAGGACTCAGCTCAGGTGTCAGGTTCAAGACCTTGTCCAAGATTTCCCATGTGCCCACCACAGCCTTGCACCCTCAACCCATCAGAGGGGTAGACAGCTACTCTCTCAAACCCCCGGCAGCAGAATGGCACAAGGAGATTTAACACTGTTTTCTGACAATACAAAATGCTAAGGGAAAGATTTCAAGATGATAAACTTAGCACAATTCCAATATTGTGTTTTTAGAAACAGAGCTGTAATTATAGGGATTAGATTTCTTTAGTTTTGTTTTTTTTTCCTTTAAGCTTTTAATCCTCACACCAGGATATGTTTAGAAAGAGGAAGAGGGGTGGGGAGAGAGAAACACGATGTGAGAGAGAAACATTACTGGCTGCCTCCACTATGTGTGTGCCCTGACCCAGGATCAAAACTGAAACCCAGGGATGTGTCTTGACCAGAAAGCCAACCAGCAACCTTTGGGTATATGGAGCCACCAACTGAGCCACCTGGCCAGGGCCAATAAACTTACAATTTATTTTTTAATATATACATATTTTTATTTTAGAGATGAAGAGAGAGGGAGAGAGAGAGAGAAACATTAATGATGAGAGAATCATTGCTTGGCTGCCTCCTGCGTGCCCCCCACTGGGGATTGAACCTGCAACTCGGGCATGTGCCCTGACTGAGAATTGAATTGTGTGACCTCCTGGCTCATGGGTCAATGTTCAACCACTGAGCCGCATCCTCTGGGCTTTTTTTTTTTAAGTCATAGAAGTCTCTCTGTTGCCATGAGACCTTCCCTAAGCTGTAAACTCCTCAAGAGGGGAAGCATGTCCTGCTCAAGGTGGCCTCTCCCTGAGCCTTTGGTGCCTGCAAAAATACGCACTTGTCCAACAGAGCCCTGCCTTACCCTGCACCGGGCATGGTTTTAGGCACCAGGAATGCAGCCGTGAAGAAATGGACACAACCCCCTGCCCTGGCAGCCCGCACACATGTGCAAATGGTGGGGGGAAGCAGGGTGACGTAAAATGCACGGCATGTGGCTGATGATGACTGCTAATAAAAGAACAGAACCCCGCCAAAGAAGGGGGTGTGGCAGTTGTACCCGGGGTGGCAGGTCCAGGCATGTAGGGAGCAGGGAGAGCTGGGTGCAGCAGTCCATCCCTCCTTTTCCTCCCCTACCAGCTTCTGCGTGGCTGAAACGACCCTCCCCCCACTTCTCTTTTCTCTGGACTCACAACAGCCCTTTGGTGGCATCTTGTATTCCAACCACACCAGCCCCCAAACACACTGGCCCCTTCCTGCCTCCGGGCCTTTGCTCCAGCCGGGCCCTCAGCCTGGAACTCCCGGCTCTTTCCCTGCCACCCAGTCCGGCTCCTCCATGGAGCGCCGCTCACAGGCCGCACTGGGCGAGGCGTTCTCCCTCGGAGAAAAGTCTAACGACTGTCACTCTGCTCTGCTGGGCCTGATGGCAGGCTGCTTGGTGGTCAATTCGTTGTCCACCCACCTACCTCCCTTCTCTGCCCCGAAAGGCCTGAGTTTCTTAAGAGCAAGACTTGGGGACTGGCCAAAACCGGTTTGGCTCAGTGGACAGAGTTCAATTGTGGTCAGGGGCATGTACCTTGGTTGCGGGCACATCCCTGATGAGAAGTGTGCAAGAGGCAGCTGATGGACGTTTCTCTCTCATCGATGTTTCTAACTCTCTATCCCTCTCCCTTCCTCTCTGTAAAAAATCAATAAAATATATTAAAAAAAAAAGACTCAGGGACTGTAACTGACATGGTCACCCCGCACTAGGTGGTCCAATGCAGATCCACCCAGAGCACTTCCTGCTTGAAAACACAGGTCATTTCCATACTAGGCTTCAGCAACAGGCACACACCTGACACTGCAGGAGAGACCAGGGCTAGCCTTCAGCAAGAACTTCCTGAAAACGAGGGTTCAAGCAAAGGAACACGAGACTCCTGGGGATGACAGGATGGAGGCAGCAGAGGAAGGTGAGCAACCAGACACCCTGCTCTGCACCCCAGCTCACCCTGGGACAGGGCTGGAAGGGCGCCTGGGCAGTAGACCAGCCAAGGAAGGAGCCAGGCTCTTTGGCGCAGGGATCTCCACCCGGCGAGGCTGCTGGCCTCGGCTCTGGGTCCACGGGGAGCCTCAGGCTGGTGGAGCCGATGGGGATCTTTACAAGGAACACTCCCGGCACTAGTTCCGTCCTCCAGCATGACCGGCCGTCATGAGGAAGAGAAGGTGCGGACTCATATTGGGGGGCTCCAGACTGCAGATCCGAGGTTAAATGAGGGCAAGGCAGTGTCCCTTTGAAGGGGGGCCTGACCCAGGAGGTTGCGAGGGGTCTTCACTGGAGGTGAGAAAGCAGAGCCCCAAACTCCCCTCGCATCCCCCGAAGGGATGCGGCCGTCCTGGGAGGAAGCTGGACGGCAGCAGCCCTGAGGCCCCTTCGAACTCTAGAACCCAACGAGCCCCCAGTGCTAAGCCAGAGGCCCTTTCCTCTCCCACAGAGCCTCAGCCTGCATCACCGGTCCCTCATGCCCCCTGCCTTCCAGGGGGGGCTCGCCCAGGTTAGAGCAGGGCCTGCCATCCCCACCCCCAAACTCCTAGAGGCCACACAAGACCCAGATGCAGCCTGTCTCAGGCACCAAGGGCTTTCGAGGGCCCAGGCACAATCCTCAGAGACACAGGGACACCTAGCGGGAAAGAGGAAGTGTCCTCCCACCTCAGGCCGGAGGACTGAGCTGAGAGGGCCCAGTTCTCCCCTCACTCAGAGCTTTCCAGCCCCAGCTCCTCCTGTCTTCAGTCCCCACCCACCGCAGGGAGCAGGCCTGCCTCTCCTCCCCCAGCCCATCGCCGCCTCTCAGCCCCTCTCGGGCGGGCAAGGCCTCGGAGATGGAAAGAGGAAAGAAGGGAGGATTCCCCAGCCCCGTGAGACTCCCTGCTCCAAACCCCGGCTCCCCCCAGTTCCTGACAGGGCCGGGCATGGAGGTCCACTACTGGCCCCTGGACTCCACAGGACCGCCTGCTAGCCCCATCGGAGGCCAAGTTCAACCCCAAGGCCAGGCTCCCCTACCTGCACCCGAAGGGCCCGGCTCTGCCTCCTGGTCAGTTTGGCAATCACGTCCACCATCCTGTCCCCTCTGAGCTGCTGGGATGGAGCCCTGGGAAGCTTTGGGGGTGGAGCTACGGGGCACAACCCCGGACTGGCACCGGGCAATAGGCAAACAAGAAGTTGCCTTGAGATGGTGAGAGGCTGAGCCTCCAGCCCGTTTCCTGTCAGGGCTGCGGAAGTGCTGCATGAGGCAGGCGGCTGAGGCCGGGTGTGGGTATGGGGGGGGGGGGGGGGGGGGGGGGGGGGGGGGGGGGGGGGGGGGGGGGGAGGAGACAGTGGGGAGAATGGGGAGAATTTTATGTGGCCATGGACACGATTGGGAGCCTCATCAGCTCTGATTGCTGATGAGTCTGACTCCTGGGCCCAGGCTCAGCCATTGGACAGGCTCCGCAGAGCAATGGGTGGGGGAGGGGAGGCTTCACGAATGGGGACAAGCCTGGGAGGGCAGCTGGGTGTTGGGGCTGAGCTGGCACAGACAGGACAATGAGCGACCGTCACCTCCCTCAGGCCTAGGGAGGGCGTGATGGGAGAGAGGAAGCTTGGTGCGGGTGGACGTCTCAAAGAGGAAGGGGGAGGGGCCGATGCGGTATCAGAAGAAACCGGCCTCTGGATGGGTGTCTGGCCACGTGGAGGGCAGGACGGATTCTGACCACACCACCATCCCCCGCCTGACCGCCCGCCGCCTCGGTCTGCCTCCCGAGGCGTGTGCCACCGCCGCCGCGTGCCCACAGACGTAAACACGCATGCCTGTGCCCACCCCCCCCCTCTCCTAGACCCTGGCGAGGGGCCCGAACCGCTCCAGAGTCCTCGCCTAGGAGCTTCCTCCTGGCCCGTCCGCCCTTGACCCTCTCATGCTCAGCGGACACAGCACATCCCCAGCGAGAAGCCCCAGCCCCCCTCCCACCCCTGGGGGACCGTTTGTTTTCACTCATCCCCTCAGGGGTGCTTCCTCCTGAACCCCGAGTGCCAGGCAGCACCCTGCCCACCCACTGCCTGCCTCAAGGCTGTCCCAGAGGGGCTGTTCGGATCCCAGTGTAGGCTCTGACCCCCTCCCTCCCACCTGGGTCCCAGACTTCCCATCTCATCTTCTTCCATTTCTTTTTTTCTTTTTTTTTTTGTAATTTTTAAAAATATATTTTATTGATTTTTTAACAGAGAGGAAGGGAGAGGGATAGAGAGTTAGAAACATCGATGAGGGAGAGACAACGATCAGCTGCCTCCTGCACACCTCCCACTGGGAATGTGTCCACAACTAAGGCACATGCCCTTGACCGGAATCGAACCTGGGACCCTTCAGTCCACAGGCCAATGCTCTAATCCATTGAGCCAAACCAGTTTCGGCTCATCTTCTTCCACTTCAGTCATCTCCCTGCCCACAGACCTGGCTCTCCCTTCTCCCATGTTCCCAGCCCCTCCTCCCCTGCACCCACAATGGGCTCAGCACAGAGACATCCTAATAAACCACGCATGGGTGGACTTGGGGTCTAGGACCCTGGGGGACCACATCCAGAGCAAGTCTATGCTCCACTCTACCCCAAAAGCCCCAGAAATAGACTCATCCCTTCCGAGAGCCTGAAGTCCTCACATGTGTCACACACATGACACACTACAGCAGTACCCCACCCTGAGGCCGGGGAACACACACACACACACACACACACACACACACACACACACACACACGGCAGGTCAACAAGAGTTATGGAGCCAGCCAGCCGCGCCCAGGAGAGGGAAACAGCTGTGAATTCCAGGGCGGCCAGAAACTCTGAGCCACCGGGGAGGGGTGGAGGCGGGGAGGGGAGAGGGCAGAGGAGGGCAGGAGTGGGAACCCCGCCTTCCTGGGCTCTGCCCTGCAGGTGGAGTTGGGGAGCAGGGTGTCCAGGTGGCAGGAACCGGACGTGACAGTATAGGGGGCTGGGACCCCACGAAAGGTAGCCAGAACTCCACCTGCTGCTTTCCCCGGGTCCGAGGCCTGGCCTGCAGGCCGGGGTCTCCCAGGAGCAGGCCCTGGCCCCACACCCACGTGGACCCGGCTGCTCTTGATGAGGGAGGTGGGCTCCCCAGGTCTCTTGCCCGGGCTTCTCGACCCCCAGCAAGTGAAGGTGATGACCACCGTGGTTCCCCAGTGTGGTCCGCTTTCCTCAACCACCCCTCAAGCCCTGAGAGGTGCATGGCCGGGGAGGGGACAGAACAAGCCAACTGCGCATCATCCATCTCTGCAGCCCCCTGTGCTCACCCGTCTCTCCAAAACCTTCACAACTAGAGCAGGTGCAGCCAGAAAATCCCATCAGGCCTCTGGGGCTGGAGGCAAAAGAAATACCCACAAACCCTCGACTGGGGCGGGGGTGGAGATGGGGGCACAGGACCTCCTCTGCTGACGCTGACGCTGAGCCTGTTCCTCGTCATCTGGGCTGCGCTGAGCGGAGGGAGCATGAGATCTCTGCCTCTGGAAGCTTAGCCGAAGGCATTGACTGTCCCTCCCCTGAGCACACCTGCTCCAGATCAGAGTCCGGCCTCACTCGGTATCCACCCCGGCTCCACCTCCATGCCGGGGGGAGGCTGGGTCACCCACAGGATCCGGGTCCTCGAGCCTCAGAACACCAGGGAACCACGCAAGCCCGAGAGTCTGATGTCACCAGCCTGGGCAGGGCCCGGGCCATGCATGTGTGTCCAGGCCCAGGGGCTCAGCTTATCACATGCAGGTACGTGAGACTCCACACGCAACGGCCCGAGGGCAGGCTTTCCTCTCGGACTGGGGCGGAAGCGTCATTCCAGGGAAAGGAGAGAGGAGCTGAGCGGGCGTCCAGAAACATGCGTTCTCTGCCTCTGGACAAACTCTGGAATCTCTGGGCCTCTGTTTTTCTTTCTTTTTTCCTATTATCGTTCATCCTCACAATATTTTCCCATTGATTTTTAGAGAGAGTAGAAGGGCGGGGGAGAGACAGAGAGAGAGAGAAACCCTGATGTGAGAGAGACATCAGTTGGTGCCTTCCACACACACCCCAACAGGGGCCAAGGATGGAGCTTGTCATTGGGCCTCAATTTCTTTCTTTTCTTTCTTTTTTTTTTTTTTAATATATTTTATTGATTTTTTTACAGAGAGGAAGGGAGAGAGATAGAAAGTCAGAAACATCGATGAGAGAGAGACATTGATCAGCAGCCCCACAGTGGAGATGAGCCCGCAAGCAAGGTACATGCCCCTGACCAGAATCGAACCTGGGACCTTTCAGTCCGCAGGCTGACGCTCTATCCACTGAGCCAAACCGGTCTCGGCAAGGGCCTCGATTTCTTTATCCAGAGACCGGGCTCTCACTCTCTCTGCTCATAGGCCTGGTTTCTGTGAAACGGCCAGGCAGCAGCCTGCGTTCCCACACCCACAGGGCACGGGAGAGAGAGCAGGCTCTGCCCCCACTTCTGCTTTTCTGGCTTTGGGGTTTGATCGTGCGCCCTGGGCCCCCCGGACTCTGCCTGAGCCTTTGGGGGGCTTCAAAGGGCTGCCTGCTTAGCCTGCTCCTGGGGCGGAGCCCCTCCTGGTCTCAGTCCCTGTGCTCCGAGGCAGGCTGGGAGCTCTCCCGCTGCTAAGCTCGGAGGAGTCACCCCTGGTTTGTCAAGGAAGCTGTCAAGCAAAGGCTGTGGTTAGGTCCGTCTCAGCGGGTGGGAAGACGTGGCGGTGGTGGGGTCCTGCCCACCCCCTCAGACACATCCGAACCTGTGCCCACCATTCCTTCTCCCTCCTCTCCTGGGGAACTGGGGGTCTTCCTGTCCCAGCCAACCTCCCTGCCTTCCACTTGCTCAAAAGCTGCCTCACCTCAAATCCCCAACCCTTTCTATTGGCATGTCAGCAAAGTCAAGGTCTCTCCACCTTTTTTTTTTTTAATTGATTTTTTTTTTTAGAGAGGGAGGAAGGAAGAGGGATAGAGAGATAGAAACAGTGATGGGAGAGAAACATCATCATTCAGCTGCCTCCTGCACAAGGCCCATAAGGGATCGAGCTCACAACCCCGGGCATCTGCCCTGACTGGGAATCGAACCAGTGGCCTCTTGGTTCCTGGCTTGACGCTCAAACCCCCCAAGCTAAACCAGCCGGGCAAGGTCTCTCCATCTTGAGAAGAGAAAGAATGCACTTGGAGCCAACTTTCCCTTCCTCTTTTTCAAAGCCAACTTCTTGAAGTGGTGTGTGTGCCCCACTGTCTCGCCGGCCACTCGCTCCACATCCAGCCCACGGCTCAGGCCTCCCACAACTTCCTGGAGGACAAATCTGGTCCTTGTCTGGCCTGACTCTCCCTGGAGCTTAGTCCTCACCATCCACTCCCGCCCGCGCTGCCTCAGACATGGCCTCTCGGTCAGCTTTCTCTTCCTCTCTCGGCTACTTCTCAGCTCCTGGGCCCACACTTGTCTTCCTCTGCCACCTCCTGGTGTCTCATCTTTGCTTCTCACTCCACTGTCCCGGGAAAGCGCAACCGACCTCCTTAGGTTAACAACGCACCACTGCGTCCCCAGATGCAGCAATCCAGCCTGGATGTCCCTGACACACTGAAAAGCTGCCTGCCTCAGCCGGAGTGCGTCTCCACCCACCTCGAGCTCCCCATCTCGGCACCACCTCTGTTGCTCTAACAGAGATCTAGAACAGCGGTTCTCAACCTGTGGGTTGCGACCCTTTTGGGGGTCAAACGGCCCCTTCACAGAGGTCGCCTAAGACTATTGGAAAATACCTATTTCCCATGGTCTTAGGAACCAACACACCACTCCTCGGTGTAGCAAAATGCAGCAATGTAGTTTACTGTTGTCATATGAAGACTGTTACCCACGCTACACCACGATTCAAGACAAAATTTCATTTATTTGTCATTAGAAATAAATATTTCACAATATATAATTACATATTGTTTTTGTGATTAATCACTATGCTTTAATGATGTTCAATTTGTAACAATGAAATACATCCTGCCTATCAGATATTTACATTACAGTTCATAACAGTAGCAAAATTACAGTTATGAAGTAGCAATGGAAATAATTTTATGGTTGGGGGTCATCACCACATGAGGAGCTGTCTTAAAGGGTCATGGCATTAGGAAGGTTGAGAACCACTGTGCTAGAATCATCCTGGATTCCCGCTTCTTGGATGATGTGCCCCGGCCTGCCTAAGCCTCTCAGACCTACCGCCCTGAGGAAACACGGGGGTCAGAGGAACACGGGCACCGCCACAGGGAAGCCAACATTCCAGCTTAAACCAGACATTCTTCAGGGCAACCGGTCTGGTCTCTCACAAATCCCCGTCAGGGCAGAAGGAAAGGGACGGGGTTGTCAAGAGAGACTTATGAGACAATCAAATGCAAGGGATGGCCCTTGATTGGATCCTGGTTCAGAGGGAGTGGCTGGGAGGGACTGGCTTTAGCTAAGGGGGGACACTTAATGATGGCCTGGATCTTAACAGTAATGGTTAAATCTAGGTCATATGTAGAGATGTATTCCTTTTAATATTCTTTTTGTTCTTTTGTATGTTTGAAAATTTTTCATAATAAAAAGGGGAAAAAAACAAACATTTTTTTTTTATTTTTTTTTACTCTTCCACACCCTAAGTGTTAGTACTCTGCGAGGTATTCATTGTTTTTATCTGGAGACAGACTGGCCCTTCCGGTTCTCCCTTCCTCCAATCTAACATAGACAAAGGAATTTCTCGCCCTTTAAGATGCAGCTCTGGGGCCCAAGGGTTCTGGGCACACAGACAGCAGCTTAAACACGTCCTGTTTCTCCTCTTCTCCAACTGCTAGCTCTCCTGCCCCTGCCGAGCCAAGCAGGGGCTGGGGCAGCTGGGTGGGCAGGACTGGCTGGCACAGGTCAGAGTGTCTGAGACCAGGGAAACTCCAGGGCAGACTGGGTCCCCCATGACTGGGCCCCCCATGAGACTTTAGGGTGAACGCAGAGTAAGCCTTGTACCAGACCCCCAGGAGCTGATGGGGAGCCGAGCAGGTGGGCTAAACACTCTTTGCCCCTGCCCAGGCTGTGTGGTTCCGTGGCTGAGCGTCGACCTGTGAACCAGGAGGTCACGGTTTGATTCCCAGTCAGGGCACATGCCCAGGTTGTGGGCTCATTCCCAGGACGGCGCTCTAACCACTAAGAATATCTGCCACAGCACAGAGGCCTTTTTAAAATATAGACTTTTTTTTTATTCATAATAAAATAAGTGATTTAGATATTTCTTATATAAATGTATTTTAAGAAAACTAGTGTCGCTAAAAATACCATTGGCAAAGTAGAGAGGCAAACTTGAAGGGTTGATTACAACTCCTGTCAGATATAAAGGGTTATTTTCCCTAACATAGACAAACTTCCTCAAAATCAATAGGGAAAAGACCAAGAACTCAATAGAAAAATGGGCAAAAGATAGGAACAGATCATTTGCAGAAAACAACAATCCTTAAATATATGGAAATGCATCTCCAAACTACTTTAAGACAATACTTATAGCATTGTTCATAATAGGCAAAGATTGGACACAAACCAAGTGTTCGTCAACAGTGGTGCCACTGAATGAATTGTGATCCATCCTGACAAGGAAAAACCACAAGGCTGTGAGGAAGCAGCCGGATACTCTCTATATACAACCTCCAAGATAACACTGTTATACCAAAAGGGCAAGAAGTAAACAACATGTAGGGCCATACGCACTGCCTACTGCCTTTGTTTCTTACTTATTTTTATGGATTTCAGAGAGGAAGGGAGAGGGAGAGAGAGATAGAAATAGCAATGATGAGAGAGATATTTTTACTGTCCATTACCATTGGGGATTAAGCCAACAAGCCAGGCATGTGCCCTTGACCAGAATCGAACCCCGGACCCTTCAGTCCACAGGCTGATGCTCTATTCATTGACCCAAACCAGCTAGGGCTGTCTACTACCTTTGTGCAAGGCAGACAGAAAATTAAGTAAGCATTTGTAGATTTGTACTAGTTTGTATTTGTATAAAGAAAATCTGGGCCTGACCGGCATAGCTTAGCGGTTAAGCCTTGACCTAGGAACCAGGAAGTCATGGTTGGGGCGCATGCCTGGGTTTCGGGCTGGATCCCCAGTGTGGGGTGTACAGGATCAATGATTCTCTCTCATCGATGATGTTTCTATCTTTCTCTCCCTTCCCCTTCCTCTTCAAAATAAAAAAAATTAAAACATAAAATGAAAGGAAAGCAAAAAGAAAACCTGGGCAGAGAGAAAGAATTAATAAAAGTGGTGATGTTGGAGCTGATGGAAGCAGGGAAGTGTGTGAGAGTTTTTATTACATACTTCAAAATATTGCTTTGATTTTTTATAAACCATGTATGTATATTACTTTGTTTTTTTGTTTGTTTTTAAATGAGGCTATCATTAAGAGAGAGAGGCTGGAAAATACAATTACAACTTGAACAAAAAACAAGAACGCACAAGGAGATTCAAGTAAAATGCCAAAGGAAAAAAATAAAAAGACCTTAAAATATGAACAGGGCACACTTGAGACTCAAATCTGTGGCCTGGAATATCTTAAGCCTCAGGGCAGAAGTACATGGAGACAGAAATAAAGAGGGAAAAGATAAGAAACGGGGAGGATCCAGTCAGGAGAACGAACATGCAAATACAAGGAAAAGGAAAAGAAACGATAATCATGCAATTAATAGGTGTCTCTAAGCTGAAGAAGAGGGAGTCTACAGGCTGACAGGCTCTGTGAGTTCCAGATGGAAGCGCCGAGGATAGGAGCCCGTGGCTGCACGTTCTATAGGATCCGCCTGGTTAGGAACCCAGAGGAAAGCAGAACCACAGATGAGCTGGAAAGTGTAGGAGGACAACAAACGAACAAGAAGAGAAAGGGGGAATCAATAGCAACCCGAATGGACAATAAAAGAAAACCACAAGGTGAAAGAAACCATAATAACATCAAGTGAGTGCTTCACTTGTTAAACTAAATGTGAATGGACTGAGTTACACCATCAAAAGACATCGTTAGCTTGGGTTTAAAAATATAGTCATATGGGAGCTATATACAAGAAATATGCCTTTAAAAAATGTGATAATGGTTGAAAATAAAAGGATACTAAAGATACCAGCAAATGCAAAAAAAAATAAAATAAAATAAACTGAAGTAAAAAGAAAGATTGGCCACCATATTAATAACAGGAAGGTGGAATTTCAGGTTAATGATACAAAATAATGATACAGAGGCACAATTTGTGATAACAGAATAGTCAAAATTCGTATGCTCCCAATAACACTGTAGTTAAATATAAAAAACAAAAACTATTAAAAGTACAAGAGGAACTCTATAGAGAAAAACTGAATGGGAGATTTAATAAACCTCTATCAGAATTAGAATAAAGGATTAAAAAATAAGAACACAAAGGAAATGCCAATTTGAATAATATAGTCAATAAACTAGATTTGAAACAGATGGAACCTTAACTAGAAAATACCATTAACTTGGCCACAAAGAAATCCACAAATAAATTTAAAAGGGGAATTTCATACACCTAAAAAACAACCACCACCAAAAACACAAGCGCTTTCCTAGTAAAATGTGAAATCATCACAATTAGTTGGAGAACCAGCGGGAAATTTGCAAAGACCAAGTCTTACTGATGCGAAGAAAAAGTCGCCCAGGTCCGGAGGGTTTCACAGAGGAGGCTGGATTCCCCTCTGACCTCAGTTTCCTGGCCAGGAGGTAACCCTGGGTTTCCCTCAGGGCGGGGACAGGGAGGTGCTCGCCACCCCAGAACCTCACAGGCGCAATCACCACGCTAGATCATAACTACCAGTTTGCTTGGCACTATTTCCTCCTGGACGGTGAGCGATCTGTGGGCAGGGACCATGCCTATTTTTCACTACCTCCCTGTGCACAGTACAGCACTTGCCATTTTCTGAATCCATGAACAACACAGTGACAAATCACAGCATGGATGTCAGCACACCAGCGTGTCCCCATGTCTATAAAATGCCCGACACACAGGAAGGCAGAATGGAGGGAAAGAAACCAAAATGCTAACCGTCATTAGACTGACATTTCCCCCAATTAGCCAAATATTTGCAATAGGGTTAAATATCTTTGTAGGGGGAACAGCGATTTATAAATTCAGACAAGACGGAGAGTCATCGGGTTGTGTAGAAGACAAAGGATGATGCTGAGAGCACTGGAGGCAGGCCCCTGCCGGCACCGCTGCTTCCTCTCTTGGGCTCAAGTCAGTGCCAGCCCCCAGGACAGACATTGAGGTCTGGACAGACCCCAGCCCCGTTCACCTGTATGCCTCCGGATGGACCAGCACCACCACATCCCTGGCCTGGCCTGGACAGAAGGGGCCGCAGGCCTGTCTGTCCAGGCAGCAGCTCTGGAAATCCCCTCCACACCGCAATCCTTTCGCAATATGGAAACAGAGTCTCCGAATTTAAGCAAGAGCCCCTGTGCCCCTGCGACCCAGCCCTGGGAGAGCCCCATTTCCCTCTCCACCAACCAGCATCAGCTTTCTCCTCACTCCCCAACACTCTGGCGTGGAACCCTGGCCACATTCTGGTCATCAGAAACCCAGTCATGATGATGGATTTCCCACGCCCAGGACCTGTCACTCAGGGCTGCCATTCAGTCCCCATTCCCCGGCTCCTCCCACTGCTGGACTCAGATCCAGGAAGGGCAGAGAAAAGAGATGCAGAGGGAGGCCAGCTGCTGGGGCTCGAGGAGGAAGTGGGGAGACAGGTGATCCAGGGTGGCAGGGAGCCAAGGATTGGGAGGAGGAAAGAGGCCCAGGCTGGGCCGAGGGGGTTCACCAGCCTGCACCCAGGGTGAGAAGTGCTTCCTTCCAGCCTGGGCGCTGTGGGTGGGGACGGCTTTGCGGTCAGGAATGTGGGAGAAGGAAGGGACGGAGCTACCCAACAACCTGCTCTTTCACCAGCCAGCAGCGGGGATCCTGAGTCAGCCTGGGCTGCAGGTGAGTCAGGAGGGTAAAAGGTCAGGTCAAGGGTGAACAAACCAGTTGGGCAGCCCCGTCAACTGCCCTTGCCAGAGGAGGGAGAGTTGGTTGTTGAGAAGAGGGGGTACAGACAAGGGGACTCACGGGACCCTCCTCTTGGCTCAGCGCCCTGCTCTTCCCAGCCTCCCTTTCCTAAACGCTGCTTGGCTGGCCCCCACGGGGGTCCAAAGGGATCTGTCCAAGGCCAGTCTTTTGTTTCAATCAGAGCTGCCTGGGCCGCCCCTGGAGTTTGCTCGGAGGAGTGGGTGCGAGCTGGGACTCCGAGAGGGCACGGGTGGGCTTTAGCACGGCGCAGGGGAAGAGGGTGGGAACTGGGAGGCAGGGGAGAGGGTGGGAAAGCTGCCCTCCGCCCCGGAGTGGAAGGGTCACTCACAGTTCCCGGCAGAGGAGGGAGGGAGAGACCGGGGCCTGGGGCTTCTTCCAGTGCAGCCGCTGCTCAGGTGAGGTGCCTGGGGCTGTTTGCATAAGAAGCCTGAGAGGCCCGGGCTGTAACTCTTGCCTCCCGGTGGCCAATGCCCAGGCGGCAGGGGCGGGCTGGTCCAGATGGCCGGCCTGGGCGGGGAGGGTGACCTCACCCTGAAATCCCTGAGTCAGAGGGCCCCCTGGCCCAGGGGTGGGCCCCAAGCCACAGACAGAGGAGGAGACTCAGGTCCCTTCCTCCCCAGACCTCCCGGGGCTCCTGGAGCACCTCAGGGGTGAGGGGCAGAGTGCTCCAGCTTGCCTCCCCGGTCCTCCCCCTCTCCCCCCTCAGAAGCAGGTGCTTCGCCCTCTGCCGGTTCCTCTCCTGTTCCTGCTCCACCCTCAGCGGCAGGAACAGGGGAGGGGAGGGCTCAGGGTTCCTGCCTCCTTCCCGGCTGCCTCTGGCCCCTACGGGGCAGGGCAGGTGCAGGGCACTCCCGCTTTGCCTTCGGCGTGTACGACCCTCGCTGAGGGGAACAGGGTGGCCAGGCCTGAAGGCCACGCCGCTGGGACCGAGCCCGGTGGCCAGAGTGGGGTTTGGGGTCAGGAGGCCCGGAGTGGACCAGAGTGCTGCCACCTCCTGGCTGTGTGCCTTCCAGGCGGTCACTGAAACCCTCTGAACCTCTCTCTATGGGTACTCGCAAACGGAGGTCCCTCTGCCTGCCTTCCGAGCTGCCGGGAGGTGAGCCTGGGAATGAGAGCCCACGGGCCATGTTGCAGCCTACCAGGCTTTGTGTGCCAGTGGCCGGACGGTGGCCAGCGGACACCCGGTGCTAGCTGAGGGCTGGTGAGTGACAAGACTGTAAAACGCTGTCGAGTGTAGAGACTCCACACCACCCCCTTCCCAGTGGTCCATCCCCTGGATGCTGTTTCCCACCCTCTTCACCGACCCCATGTCATCTCCATCTCACGTCCTTGGCCTTCCTCCCCTTTGCACTGGGCCTGGCCTCACATCCTGTCTCCTGGGGACCCCATCTCATCGCCTCCCCTCTCCTAGCTCCTGCCATTCTCTTAGGTTCGGGGAAGTGTCCACCCTTGACCTACACCTGCCTCTGGCCACTCAGCGTCTCTCCCATAGCTGCCACGCCTCTGAGCATTGCCTATACTCTCCGTCCGTCCGTCTGTCCTCTCCTCCCCTTCATTCCTCTGGCCCCCTGGCTCCAGCAACCCGCGTGGCCAGTTCCTGATAAGGTGGCCACTGGCGGCTGGTGGCTACTTCCGATGAGCGTTTAATGGGCTTTATCGAGCTTCCCCTTCCTTCTGGCCGCTTCTCCTCAGCTTTGCGCCAACCCTCTGGACTCTTCTCTCTTCCCTTTGTCTCACCAGACATGGTAGCCTAGCCCCAGGGCCGTCTCAGCCTCCTGTCCCCATGTCCACACTCTCTCACACCCATGGCTCCAACATCACTTGCTGAACACCTTCTCTGGCCAGCAGACCGCCCCTAGCCTACTGCCTCCGGCCGGCCCAGCGGGGCCATAGAGATTCAGCCTCATTCCTCCTCCCCTCTCCTCCCGACACCCCTCCGACCCGCAGCGTGCCAACTGTGATTTCCCTCCTACTCCCCTCCCCCTCAGCCCCAGGGCCACCGAGTTCTGCTGAGTCCACCGCGCACGTCTCCTGTCATCACGGAGTGTCCAGGAGACCATGAAGGTCCTCCTCCATTCGCAAAGCCCCCGCCAGAGGGTCTCTTCTCAGACCCACCCCCCTTTCTCCTGAGAGCCTTCCAGGGCTGCAGGAGGAAACCCGGATTCCTGGTGAGAGCCAGGAGGCCCTACCGGCCAGGCACTCCCCTCTGCTCACCCCGCCCCCATTCCCGAGGCCAGCTGCACAGAGCGGGGTGGGGCCTGGCCTGTCACACCCCCACCTCTGCCCAGGCACCGAGAGTGGCTGGACCTCAGACATCCTGTGCATGCTGGACGGGACCTCTGTCCCCTGCTGACATCCTCTGCCCCCGATGCTGGCCCCGGCGGGCCGTGCCCCGCCACCTTTGGGTCCGCAGGCTCACTGCTGCGGGCAGGTTCCGTCCACGCACGCTTAGCCGGTGAGCAGAGGAGGGCCGGGCAGCACCTGCTTCTCCCGCCTCTTCCCAGAAGAAAACACGCAGGCTCACCTTTCAGGAAATGCCTTCTCTAAATGCTGCCTCGCACAACTAAGAGCAGAGCGGCCTTTCCTTTCCAGGGGAGAACCGCCAGGCCCCCTCCACCCCGGAGTGTGTGGGGATGGGTGTCAGGGAGACCCCCAGCTGACACTGGAAGAAAGCAGGGTCACAGAGAGCGAGGTTTACACCCATCACACAAGGAGGAAACCGAACCAGAGATGCTAAGCAGCTTGCTGAGGTCACACAGTGAATTAGGACCAGAAGTCGGGTCGGGCAGTCAGTCTCTTTGCCAATAACCAGGTCTCTGGCAGATGTCCAGTTTCTCCCCAGGACGCACCACCACCACCACGCTCTCCACTATACCACTGCCACTGCTGGGAGCCTGGGGGCGGAGGGGCAAAGATGCCACTCTGCAGTGACTGTGGCTGCCGGGGTTATTTCTCAGGAGGAACCTGAATACGTATAGGATTTTCTCCCCGCCCCCCCTTTCTTCCACCCTGGTCCATAGCTCTGTGGTGTTTTCCCTGGGCAGACCAGCAGAGCCCGGGCTCACGGGAAAGCAGCTGCGGCTCCACGTCCCTAGCCAATACTCTGCGCACGCTCTGGGCCCGGCTCTGTGTGGGACGCAGGGGTGCAGAGGGCAAGGCAGGCCACCTCCAGGGGCACACCTCAGAGGGACACACAGATACCCCACTATCACCAGGACACAGACTGCTGAGGCTCAGGAGTGCGCCGCTAGGAGTCTGCCCAGGAAACGGAGGGGCGCCGGGAGACGAAGCGCTGGCATCCAGCTTTCTATCCCACAGAAACTGGCAGCAGGATCCCCCGGCTCCCCCACCCCATCCCCCTGCATCCCAACAGCCGGCAGGGTCCCTTCCCAACCCGCTGGATGCAGTTCTGCACGCTGGCCACAGGGGGGCGTGCTGACCCCCTGCAGAAACCGGGAGGAAAGGACACTAAGTGGGACCGGAGCCAGTCTTCGGGCGGACGGCCTACTACGTGCCAGGCGCGACCGAGCCTCACCTGGTTGAAAGCTGTCAACAACCTTAATCCCTAGGTATTGTTCTACATGACCCACGATAACACGGTGGCTGCAGGATGGCTGGGGGGCGGGGTTGGGGGGAGCGGTGACTCAGCAGAATCAAAATGGGGTCTCTAGTCGCAAGCCCTGAGCTCTCTGCGCTGTAACCCCATCGGGTGGAAGCAATACCCGGCAGCTCGCTTAGGCGGACGGTGGGTGCCTCCTTCCTCGGGGCATCCCAGACTCAGCCCTGGGACTTGGCAGGGGTCAAGTTCATTGAAATGACATCAGCTACAAAGAAACTGTAGCCTCATAAGTTTCAGGGGTCATCCAGCCACCTCTCCCCCACCTCCCTCGCACTTTAGGCAAAGAGACAAACTGAGACCCCCAGAGGAAGCGCAGTGACCGTCATTGCACAGCTGGCGGCAGATGTCTGTGCCCTCTCCTCCCCTCCCCTCCCTGAAAAGCGCCTAAGTTCAAGCGGTCACCACCGTGGGCAGATTTCTGAGGACGTAGGAGTTTTTGAAACGTGCTCTGTTTTCGATTTCCCAAATTAACACAACTAGAATCTGAAGCGGAAAAAGAAAGAAAAAGCCACTATGACTGGACATCTTTCTGAAACAAACCCATTATTATTATTATTATTTTTTAAAAGAGGGAACTGAAATGTGGGAAGCAGCCAGAAGGGGAAGCAGCCTCCTGACTTTCACATCCATCATCTGGTCTGACATCCCCCCCACCCCCACCCGCACCCCCACCCCCAGCTCCTGTGAGAAAGGCCGGGCAGGTAGAGCCCGCGCGGGTCCACATGCCCCTGTTTCACGCCAGATGCGTCCTGCGCGGTTCGGATTTCAGGGTGACAACAGGTGGCGGAACGTTCCCAGCGAGGCCTGGGCCAGCGCCCTGTAATCAACTGCATCGGTAACAAAACCTGAATATTCACGTTAAATGTGATGCAAAGGCCTCACATGGGTTCAAGTCAAATTTTCCCATAGTTTTCTTTTTCTTTTTTACGAAAAACCTTTGGGCTCCAAGAAGCTTTGGCATTTGGGCAGGTAAGAGACTGTGAGCCTGAACCCCTTGTTTCACGGTAGAGGAAAGCGAGGCTCGGTGGAGGGAGCTTCGTCCAAAGCCGGCGGACACGGCTGCTCCCACTGAGCCCAACGCACAGTCCAGTGGGTCTCTTCGGCGGGTGCTGCCCCCCAATCCCCGATCCCCGCCCCTTCCCGCCCCTTCGCCTCCGGCTCCCGCCGCTTACCTGCTCGGGGCGCTCCTCCCGCGGCGGCCCGCGCACGTCCTCGAGGGTCTCGTACGTGTTCTCGGAGTCGCTGCGCGCCAGGGGCCGCGGGCACACCCACGAGCCCGCCACGCTGCAGGCCTTGAAGCTGCCCGCGCTGCCCAGCAGGCCGGCAGGGGGCGCGGCGGCGGCGGCGCGCGCCAGGTCGTCCAGGGACTGCGCCGGCCGCACCCGCGCCGCGGGCCGCGCGTACAGGCAGGCGGGCTGGCCGGGCGCCAGGCTGCGGCGGTGGGCGGCCCGGGCGCCGCGCAGCGCGGGGCCGCACAGGGAGCCCACCCGGCCGCGCGGCGGCTCGGCGGGCACGCCCTCGGGGCCCGCGGGCGCCGGGGCGCTCACGAAGCGGTAGTCGTAGGCGAGCGGCTCCGGGGCCGCGGGGCCGGGCCGCGGCGAGGGCGGGCGCGGCGGCGCGGGCGCGGGGTCCCCGATGGCCGGCAGCTCGCGCACGTACTGCGCCGGCAGGTAGAAGGGGCGCCCGTCCGGCTCGCGGCGCACGTGCCACCAGTGCTCGGTGCTGCGCCGCAGCAGCCGGTAGCGCTCGTTGGGCTGGATGGCCACCCGGCTGCCGTCCTTGCCCGTGTACTGGAAAGCGTGCTCCACCAGCACGTACACGTCCCCCTCGACGTCCGCCGCCATCGCGGCCGCGGCCTCTCCCTGTGGACGGACAGCAGGCGGGCGGGGCACGGGGGTCAGAGCCACGGGGGCCGGGGGCGGTCCCCCCACCGGTGCCCCGCTCCTCCGGTGCGCGCTGGTCTCAGTGTTCCTGTCTCTAAAATGGGAGGCTTGCTGAGACCGGTTTGGCAAGGTCCCGGGTTCGATTCCGGTCGGGGGCATGTATGTACCTTGCTTGCGGGCGCATCTCCACTGTGGGGGGGGGGAGGGCGTGCAGGAGGCGGCTGATCGGTGTCTCTCTCTCTCATCAATGTTTCTGACTTTCTATCCCTCTCCCTTCCTCTCTGTAAAAAAAATCAATAAAATATATTTAAAAAAATAAAAATAAATAAATAAAATGGGAGGCTTGTAGAGCACAATCTCTTCCATTCTCATCCTCGCACCCAGTGCTGGAATCACGGCCACCCATTCCCTTCGATCCCTGGGTGGAGGGTGGAGGGTAATACTGGTTCAACTTTATAGCCTTGCTTCAAAGAGACTGGGCAAAACAAAAACAAAACACATACAGAGAGAGAGGGGGGCGGGGATTTTCAACCTTTGCATCTCCTGGCACCCGCAAACTAATAACTAAGATTCTGTGGCACACCAAAATCTGGGGGGAAAAAGTATAATTTTGATTTATTCACCACGGACGGCTATTGTGTTGGCTGTTGCCATTTTTTTTTCATTTGACAATCCGAGGGAGCGGAGTCGGTGCCTTTGACTAGTCAGATGTGGCCTGTTTAAAAAATCCTTTTGGCCCTAACCGGTTTGGCTCAGTGGATAGAGCGTTGGCCTGGGGACTGAAAGGTCCCAGGTTCGAATCCGGCCAAGGGCATGTACCTTGGTTGCAGGCACATCCCCAGTAGGGGGCGTGCAGGAGGCGGCTGATCGATGTTTCTAACTATCTACTTTCCTCTCTGTAAAAAAAAAAATCAATAAAATATATTTAAAAAAAATTCTTCTGGCCCCTCGGTGCGCTGCAGCACACGGGCTGAACACCGCCGACCGAGGGTGACGGTCCGAGATCAGGCCGACACCACCCTGTGCCTCAAAGCGGAGGGGGCCTCAGTTTCCCCTTCTGTGAAGCGGGGACCACGGCCCATCCCCTGCCTCCGCCCACCGGGCCGCCCCGCCCCCGGGTGGCCCGGCTTCGCTCGGTTCCAGCGCCTGGGCGCCCGGGCCAGGCTCCCGAGGCCGGGAAACCGGTTCTCTCGGTTTTTCTTTCCCTCCCCAGCGGCTCTGCCGCCGACGTGAGCCCGGAGCCTGGCCGCCCAGACCGGCCTGCGCCGCCCCGGCTCTCGGCTCCCTCCTCTCCCTCCCGCCCCGGAGAGAGGCTGGGCCCCCGCGCCGGCCACCCGCCCGAGACCTCTCCTCGCTGCCGCAGGACCGTGGCCCCCGGAGAAGCGGGTGGCGGGGCTGCTCGGGCCTGACCTCCTTCGGAAGGAGTGGCTGCTGCAGGCCTTGCGCACGGACACACCTTCCGCCCCGCCGAGGTGGCCGGACCCGCGGCTGGGAGCCGGGGCTCGCCGAGGCGGAGGGACCGGGCCCCGGGGCCCGCGGGGCGGGTTGGTGGGGGGGCGCTAACGCTCCTGCCGGACTCTGTCCACTTTCCTCGCTGGGGAAACGGGGAAACGGGGTCCCTGCGCACCCCGGGCCGGGGTGGGGGAGTGGGGGGGCAGGGGGGCGGGTCAGCCAGCTGCCCGGGGCTGAGCGGACACACCCGGGAGGGCGCCCTTCTCCCCCACCGCCCGCCCGGCGTCGCGCGCACTCACGGTGGCAGGGCGGGTCCCCGGGAGCCCATGGGCTGGGCGCGCTGGGCCGGCGGACGGGGGCAGGTTAGGCGCCTGCCATGGCGTCGTCGGGCCGGGACTCGCAGGCTCGGCCGGAGAGCTTTCCGGTGGCGGGAGCTGGCGGGGAGAACAAAAAGGGAGAGGGGCGTCTGGCGGGCTGTCCCCAAACCCCAAACCCGCTTTGTCTGGGAAGGGGGCGCGGGGGAGCCGGAAAGGGCCCGCGAAGGCATTGGGAGCTGGTGCGGGTGCAGGAGAAACCACGAGGGAGGTCGGGGGGTGGGGTGGGGGGAGGGGCGGGACTGTTGGGAACCCGGCTACGAGGGACGGGGCGCTGGGCGCTGGTGGGGCGCAAACAGAGCCTCTGGAAGGTAGAGTCCCACCCCTGCCCCCCATTTCCCCCCATCCCCCGATCCCCGGGATCTGTTGACCACGAGCCTCTGCGTCCCAGCGCCTCCTGCGGCTGGGTGTTTGCCCGGGACATTCTCCGCTCAGCGCGGCCACTGGCACTCGCATCACCAGCTGCGCGCCCTTTGCAGGCGGCCGGCCGGCGCCCGCCCCTCCCAGAGCCTCTCCCGGGCCGCTCCGCGGGGGCCTGGGAAACTCGGAGCGGGGCTCCCCGCAGGGACGCCCCCAGGAGCGCAGGGGGACTTGGGATGGGCGAGGATGGCACCCGGGCCCCGGCACCCTGACCTTGGGGGAGCGAAGAGGCAGGGAGGAATGCGGGGCGAAGGGGAGGATCCCTGGCGCGCGAGGACGGGCCGGTCGCCAGGAGGTGCCCTGCGACGCGAATCACAGCGGCGCCAACGCCCCGGCCGGCGCTGGGGCCCTGGCCCTGGGCCCCTCCTTTCCCGGGACCGAGGTCACCTTTCTCCCCCCCACCCCCCCCGTCTCCCTCCCGTCCTCCGCCAGGAGAGGGGGCCGTCCCGCGCGGCATCCTCCGGGCCCCGGGCAGCTCCGGTCCCTACGCGATAGGAAGAGGAGCCGGCGCGCGGGGCTCCCGGGTGAGGACCCGCACCTGCGGCGCCCGGGCCGCCCTCCCCCACCCCGGCTCGGCGCCCCCGCCCAGCCTGGCCCGGCTCGAGCACCTCGGGGTGTCCACTCGCTAGCCCGGCCTCCGCTGGTCCCGGCGGGGAGCGCGCGGGCTCGGCGTCCGGCGCTCGCTCTCCTCCGCCGCCGCCCCGCTCCCGCGCGGCCGGGTTTCCTGTTCAACAATATAGCGAGGGAGGCACCAGCCGAGCGCGCCCGGCAGAACTTCCTCCCGGGCTGGGGCAGGGCCGCGGCGGCGAGAGACAATCCCCGGTGTCCTGGCTTCCTGTCCCCTCTGGGCCGAGCCAGCGCCCTAGGAACCGAGGCGCCACCCCCTCCCCCAGCGCTTCCCGGGATCCCGGGCCACACCTGGCTGTCTCCCGGGAGGTGGAGGCAGCAAGACCGGGAGAGGAGGACGAGGGGGGTAGAGGGGGATCTCCTCACCAACTTCTGGCTGGATTTCCCTTCCGGCTACTTGGTTCCCATCTTCTCCTGGGTCCTGGCTGGGGAGGAGGGCCGCCCTCCGGCCTGTCTCCAGGGTAAGATCAGAGCGACTTCCTGGGGGCTGGGCTCAGGATCCTCACCTTATCTCTGCGGCTGCTTCCTGTGAGCCGCGGACACAACACCTACCGCACGGGATGGTGGAGGAGATAAAGGAGATGCCCTAAAGGACGATGCTGTTATCACATTATTATTATAAAACGCACAGTGTATTAGCGATGGTTAACGCTACTTTTAGAAAAATACATTTTTATTGATTTCAAAGAGCAAGGGAGGAGAGACAGAAACATCAATGATGAGAATCATTGATCAGCTGACTCCTCCTGCGGGCCCCCTGCTGGGGATCGAGCCTGCAACCCAGGCATGTGACCTACATCCATGCGCAACCACTGAGCCACGCTGGCCAAACCTGACTAACACTGCTTTTATAATGAGAGGCGCCTCTCTGGGGTGGAATGAGGTCTCCAAATCTCCCTTCAGATGGTGGTGGCGGGTGTGGGGAGCAAGAGTCCTCAGAGGCACTTTGCTGAGGACAAAGGCACTGAGTCCCAAGGCAGGCAGGGCAGGTCACTTGCCCCTGGTCCTCTTGCCCCAGGTGGGCCTACCCCCCCCCCCCCGCCCTACCCCTCCCAGCCCTCAAACCAAGTTCCTTCCTGGAGCCCACCACCACCTACTGCCCCTGGAGGGAGGTAGCTTGAAGGAAGCTGGGCTCATGGGATGGGCAGAGGGTGCTCCCTCAAGGGCTGAAACGACAGGAAACTGCAGACCTAAAGGTCGTCTTTTCCAGTCCCACTGTCCTATAGCCTGACTTCCTGAGAATTAGCATTTCCTTCTTCTGTTCTCCAGTGGCCAGTGGGGGGCTTTCCCCTGCAGGGGCCCGCTGGGCTGCAGCCAAGTAAAAGCCCATGTGAGCCCTCAAACCAGGAGGGCTGACTCAGGGGCCCTACCCAGCCTGTCCTTCCTGAGCCCTTCACTCAACCCAGTGGGAAACGTAGGCCTGAGGATTCCCGTGTTCCAGGGCCAGGGCATCAGCTTCAGTTGCTGCAGGAGTAAACTTTCCAAAGACCCTGAAATCCAGCCCCATGGGGGCCCTGCCTCCTTGACTGGCAAGAGTGGGATATATACTGAACTGTTACTGTCCTCTTCTCCATGCCCACTGCTGCACACAAGTCTCGTGCTTGCAAATGTTTACTGCTCCCCCCCCCCATCCTGTTCTCTCGGGTGCTTAGAGACTAACAGGAGAGTGGAGGCCCAATCAGACTGGCAACGGTGGGCCATGGTCTCCCCCCATCAGCCACAGCAGAGGATTCAGACGCCGGACCAGAGATTAGAAACATCAGGTCTTTACTGCAAAATCATTCAAACAACACACAGCAGCGGTTCCTTCAGTACATTGCAAAGCATGTCTCAGGACCAGGGCCCCACACGGCCAAGTTTATTGCCTAAAGTGACACTTTAAAAATAGTGTGGACACTCCTGGGGCTCACATCAGCTTTCCATCGGAGGCGAGGAGGTGCAACTCAGCTCATCTGAAGGCATCAGCAGCTTTGGGGTGCGCAGGGGTGGAGCGGACTGAAGGGAGCGCCTCCAGGGTCTCACTCCTGCCACCTCCTAGATTCTAGAATATACTCACAGGCCCAGGCCTGGACCACACTGCTCATCCCCTGCTGGGGCTCCAATCAGGCTGTGCTCTGTGCGGGGTGGGATGAGGATAAGGATCCATTTCTGATTCTGGAGGCTTCCGTGTGCTGGGCACAGGTGTGCACCATCTTAGGAGAAGGGACAGAGAGGCTGTGTGGCAGCCCCTCCCCCCCTGCCTAGCACCTCCTCTGTTCTATTGCACAATTTATCCAGCTCCACAGGGCTAGACGGGTGACTCAGCAGCCAGATCACCCCAAGGGAGAAGTGGGAGTAGGCTCCTCTCCTATAGGACAGGTGGATCTTCACATGAGGCCCCCCAATCTCAAGCTGAGTCCAGAGATGACCAGAGGGCCCCAGGACTGACGGGGGCTTGCTGGATTCAGGAGAGAAAGGGGAGGGGCGTGCAGCAGAGAAATCACACCCAGATTCCCCCCAACCCCAAGGGTCTAAATATCCTTTGAAAACACTTCCAACGCCCCTTCAAATGGCAATGGTGCTTCAGTGAAATTTCCGTGTCCAGCAGCGCCCCTCCTGGGCCAGTCCAGCAAAGCTGGGTGAGTGCATGGCTTTGTCAACGGGTGAAGCCTTCCAGGGGCCTTCCCCTGCTGCCCGCACTCCCCAGCAGCAGGGCCGGCCTGGGCTGCCCTCTGAGTGAGTCCAGACTGCCTGTCCCTGCAGGGGTTAGTCAGGCAGGGGTGGGACCCCTGAGAGTGTCCCAGGGTAGGGTAGGAGTGAGGAGGGGCTGGGGCTGAGGGGTGGGCCCTTCCCTGGCCCAAGGAAGATGCAAAGTGCTGACAGTGCTGGTTTGAGTCATTCCCCTTCTCCTGCAGAATCCAGGCTACAGAAGAGCCAGGGGGCTCAAACCCAGAGAAAGATGGGCTTTTCAGGGGGAGGGCACGGGGCAGCGAGTCAGGAGAGGGAGGAGAAGAAGGAGGCATCAGGACCGACCCGCCTGGCCCCAGGGGCGGTTTGGCACATTGCACTTGAGCTGTTGGCAGCAAGCGTCTGGGACGTTGAAGGAAAGGCAGCTGGCGGGCTCTGCCCCAGGGATGCCCAGCCGCCCGCCTGTCTGCAGACCAGGAGTGGGCAGGACCTGCACATTTGCTCCTGGTGAAAATGTCTGCATTTCTTGGGTGGCTTGTATAGGGTTAAGAATACAAAAATATTTTCTATTGAAATAGGAAGGGGAAAACCCACCTTAAAAAACTAGACCTTTTAATCAGGAATGTGGGATTTGAAAATGCTCCCCAAGTCTTATTTCCACAGCGTGTGAACAGCCCTGATGGGGTGCCATGTCAGTGAGGTGAGCTGGAGCCTGATGAGTGCAAAGTCCCTCACCCCAGCGCCCGGGACAGGGGCGCCTGCTGGTGTCCCACCTCCTGGAGCAGATGAGGGGGGGGGGCACCTACATCAAGGGCTCCCTCTGGAACGCTCACGCTCCGGTCACATCTGAGAGTCTTCCTGACAAGGGAGACAGCGGTGACAGCTTGAGAGAGTGGCCGGGGCTGATGGCAAACCCCGCTGCATGGCTGAGCTGCACCCTCACCCCAAGGCCTTGGAGAGGGGTCAGCAGACTGGGTTAGGTGAGAGCGTTCTGCTCGTGGTACTTGCGCCGGCGGGCGCAGCGGGGGCAGCCCTTCACCACCGCCTGGCAGCTCTGGTGGAAGACGGTCTTGCATTCGCCACACCTGGAGAAAGAGGCAAGCGCTGCTTGTGCACAGGGGCCGGAGGCGGCCGGAGTTCCCGACCAGAGCCCACAGTCGGGCTGTGCTCCCCCCACAACCCCAGGCCCGTGGGCACTTCTCCATCCGGGAGAAGAGTCTTGCAGCGATGCGTTCCCAAGGTCATGTGATGCATGCTGATCCTCTATTTCATTTCTTGTAAATGCTGCTGAGACTCACTAATGACTTCTTGCCTGTGGCTAAGACACTCTGCAGTTGAAAACACTCAGCCCAGGTCTGTTCAGGGGCTGAATCTGGGCCAGGGACACCTGCCGAAAATGAATGACTGCTCCCACCAGTTCAGGTTCCCACTCCCACATTTTGGAAGGAAGGTTTGGCGGATGCATTTGTCCATTTAGAGGCTTCTGATACTGAGCGAGTGATAACTGGGAGTAAGAACAACCATGGCCGAGACCGGTTTGGGTGAGTGGATAGAGTGTCAGCTTTCGGACTGAAAGGTCCCAGGTTCGATTCCGCCTGGGGGCATGTACCTTGCTTGCGGGCACATCTCCACAGTGGGGTGTGCAGGAGGCGGCTGATCGATGTCTTTCTCTCTTTCTCTCATCGATGTTTCTGACTTTCTATCTCTCTCCCTTCCTCTCTGTAAAAAAATCAATAAATTAAAAAAAAAACAAACAACCATGACAGGGGCAGAGGTCACCCACCAGCTGCCTGTTTTGTGCTAGGCCTTGTCCAACACTCCAGGGCAATAACTCATTTAGTCATGGCTGACAAAACTGAGAGCCCGGGAGAGAGCCGACAGCATTCTGTGAGGGCTGGTGTTGTCCCCTGAGCAGGACTGGGGCTGACCATGACTGCCCAGGGCATCAGCTGCTCTAAACAACCTCACCAACCCGAGGCACTAGCACAGGGGGGATGTTAAGTGTGTTCCCACTCAAGGACGCAGGGCTTGCCACCCTGAAATGCTGGGGGAGGGGGTAGGGCAGGGCATCTGGCTGGGTGGCCTGCATACCTGACAGTGGTGTCAAACTCAAACGGGAAGATGATGTCATGGTGGTGGCAGATCTGGCAGATGAAGCCGCGCTGGGTGCACAGGTCACAGTGGTAGACATGCTGGGAGGCAAACTCGATCAGGTCCTTGAGGAATCCTTCGTACACTCCCTCCGAGATCTGGGGGGTGAGGGGGGCAGATGCAGGCCACCAAGCATTTTAGGGAGCTGTGCTGAGGCCGAGGCCATCTGCAACAGGTGGCCTATTGGTGGCACCCTGCCTGAAGAACTTCTCCTCCCCCAGTTGGTGTGGCTCTGTGGTTGAGCATAAACTCATGCACCAAGAGATCCCTAGTTCGATTCCTGGTAGGGGTACATGCCCGGGTTTCAGGCTGGATCCCCAGCGGGGGGGTGTGGGAGGCAGCCGATGGATGTTTCTCTCCATCAACCTTCCTATCTCTCCCTCCCTCTCTCTCTCAAAAAAAAAAAAAAAGAAAAAAAATCCTCCCCAAATTAGGCTGAGCAGTACAGGCATCAGCCTTTGTGCAGTTGGGGATCATGGGCTTGATAGATGAGGCCCAAATGCACTGTTCCTTTCCTGGAGCGGAGGAATGCCTCAGACGCTCGCCCTGTGACCCGGGCTTTGCTGCAGTGCCTGCTTACTCCAGGGCACTGCGGGCTCCCTCACTGCCCCAGGAAGCAAGGGGCGGCGGGACAGCATCCCAAGGTCGAAACGCTGAAGACCTCTGTTTTGTCTCAGTGAACTCAGCACCACCACCCCACCCCCCTTTCTGATTTTCCCAGGAATGGGGTCCCTCTGGAGAGATCTGGGGAAGGGAGTGGGGCGGACAACTTTCTCACCTGCTGGAGGTCAGCGACACTGTACTTGTGGGGAGACTCCAAGAGATAATTCCTGTGGCTGAGCCTTCAAAGAAACACAAGAGGTCCCTTAGAAGGTCCCCAAGCCCCAGCCAACGCGCGTTTGTTGTCATCCCCTGAGCTGGGCTCACCAGGCACAGACACCTCCCACCTGGGCGGGGTGGTGACCAGGAGCACAGCCAGCTGGCGGGCCGGGCGGGAGCCTGGCCTTCCAGGGACTGACTAACATTGGTGTCTCTGCAGGTCACTTAACCTCCCTGGCCTCTCGTTTCCTCACCTGAGAAATGGAGCTGTTCTGAGGTTAAATAATTGATTTAAAGCTTTGCCACAGTGCCTAGCACATCGTAAACAATGAATAATACCTAACTCTAGTTGTTAAACTTGCATTGCGTAACTGAAATTGCTGAGAGCAGAACTTAAATGTTGTTACCAAAAAAAAATTATGAAAAAGAAATAATAAGGTGGTGAATGTGTTAATTAACCAGATGGGAAGGATTCTTTTCCAATGTGTACATATAGCTGATCAACACGAGGTACACTTTAGATATCTTACAATTTTATTTGTCAACTACTCCATAAGACTAAAAATACTTTTTTTAACTTAAAGGTATAAAAAATAAAATAAATAAGAAATAATAATGAGGAAGAGGGTGATGAAAGTTAACAGTTGGTACCAGGAACTGGGCTGAAAGCTTATATATACACTGAGTGGCCAGATTATTATGATCTCTGAATGCATAATAATCTGGCCACTCAGTGTGTGTGTGTGTGTGTGTGTGTGTGTGTGTGTGTGTGTGTGAGAGTGTGAGAGAGAGAGAGAGTGCAGATGCCTGTAGGTGTCAGCTGTTGTTATATTGCCCCCATTGCGTATCAGGGACAGTGCCGGGGACAGAAATACACAGGACGTGGCTTCTGCCCTCCCGCAGCCCCGGTCTGGCTGAGGGACAGACATTCAAGCATCTGCTTTCGGTGCCCTGTGAGGACCTGAGACCAGTCCTAAGCGCCATGGCAGATCCCATTTCAGAGGTGGGCGGGGAGACGGGGAGACAGAGGACGAGGCTCCACCACCAACCGGGCTCTGGTTGCTGCCCCGCTAATGACAGAGGTCCCAGGGTTACATCCTGAGGGACAGAGAGGAAACACCTGCAGACCTTCCCCTGGTACAAAGCCCGCCTGGCCTGGCTGGGTGAGTGCGCATGGCGCTGGGGTTCTGGGGAGGATGCTCCAATTCCGAGGAAGCCTGGAAGCCCGCCCCAGGATGCTCTGAACATCCGGCGGGATGGGGCCAGACCCTGGGGTGCCTGGAATGGGGGGTCGGCCATGGCTCACTCCACAGCCTCCATGGGGGAAGCCAATCCAGGGTGGAGATGGCACGTCCCCCCAGGCAGCCAGGCTGGCTACGTGGTGATCCTCGGGGTGGGGACGCTGCCAACAGGATGTCAGTTCTTTGTTCTTTTTTCTCTTTTTAAAACACACACACTATTGATTTCAGAGAGGAAGGGAGAGGGAGAGATAGAAACATCAATGATGAGAGGGAATCATGGATCGGCTGCCTCCTGCGTGCCCCACACTGGGGATCGAGCCTGTAACCCGGGCATGTGCCCCTGATGGGAATCAAACCCCAGACCCTCAGTCTGCAGGCCGAAGCTCCATCCACTGAGCCAAACCAGCTGGGGCCAGACGCTCAGTTCTCTCTGCCGGCCTCGCTCGGAAAATCCCAGCTTTCTGGGAACAGGAAGCCGCCATTTATCACCAGGAAAACGCAGGGGGCGGGGGAGGGAGAGGGGGCGCTCCGGCTGTTCCTGAGTTGGCAGGAAGGGTGGGGCTGCTTTGGATGGAGAGTCACCTCTCTCATCTGCCCTCTGCTCAGTCATGGAAGCCCCGGGGCCACCGGGTCCAGAGCCTTCTCTGTGAGCCCCTAACCTGGGCCTGTCACACTCTAGGAGGCCTGACAACTGCAGAGGGAGGTGAAGTCGAGGGGCGGGGGAGCTCCCCTTTGCTGGTGGCAGCCCCCTGGATGGGTCCTCTGAGAGAAAGGGGATCCCACATCTGAGACCTGCCTATTTATTCCTTCTCAGCCCTTCTCGCTCTGTCACCCTCCTCCACCTGGATGACTCAGTCCAAGTCACCTCTCCTCTCGGCGAATTACTACGGCTGCTGCCAAACTCAGTCATTTCAAACTCCTGACCGGAATGCGACAGTCCCTGCTCACACCCTCCAATGGCTCCCACTGCCGGCAGAATAAGACCCAGGTGCCTTTGGTGTGGCACACAGGCCCTTCCAGGTCTGGCCCTGCACCCACCATCCAGCTGCTCTAACCTCCTGTGGGTCCCGGTGAGCCACACTCCCACCCCCTCCATGCCACAGGTCCCCTTAGCCAGGAAGGCCAGCCTTCCCTTCCCCTTAGTTTGTTAAGCCCCTCTCCCTCTCCACGGGGTGCCATGTGCTGTGGTCACCATGGTTTCCTGTGTGTAAGGCATGGTGAGGGGTGGAAGCTCAAGCAATACCTGCAGGGGGTCTCGACTTTCTGCCTGATGCCCGTTCTTACTGTTTGAATATTATCTTTGCAAGAAGAAAAGCCCTGTTTTTCCTTAATGAAAGGCAGAACTTCACAAATGCTCGGCTCAGCTGTTATCTCCTCTGCGGGCTACCCTCCCTGGCTTTCTGGGCCCTGCCAAGGCTGGGTCAGGTGCCCTCTCGCATGGCACATGCCACGCTGAATGAGGGCCATCTGCCTGCCTGTCTGTGTCTCTTCCCAGTCTCTAAGCCTCTTTTGCATCCTTCACCACAGCTCAGGAAGGCCACTTGAATACAGGGGTGACTTGCCCATTTTACAGACAAGAAAAATGATGCTCAGAGAAGTAAAGCGACTTCCCTGAATCACACAATGGGTCTGAGCCCTGGCAGAGGTTCCTCTTGTTCTCTTTCTCATGCCTGTTCTGCTTCTTTTTAAAAATATATATTTTGCCAAGACCGGTTTGGCTCAGTGGATTGAGAGTCGATCTGCGGACTGAGGGGTCCCGGGTTCGATTCCGATCAAGGGCATGTACCTTGGTTGCGAGCACATCCTCAGTAGGGGGCGTGCAAGAGGTAGCTGATCGATGTCTCTCTCTCTCATCAATGTCTGACTCTCTATCCCTCTCCCTTCATCTCTAAAAAATCAATAAAATATATATATATATTTATATTTATATTTATATTTATATTTATGGCCCAGCTGGTGAGGCTCAGTACTTGAGTGCGGACCCAGGCACCAGGAGGTTGCCAGTTCAATTCCTGGTCAGGGCACATGCCCAGGTTTTGGGCTCGATCCCCGGGGGAGGCTGTGTGGGAGGCAGCTAATCAATGTTTATCTCATCCATATTTCTATTTCTCCTTCTCTCTCTCTAAAATCAATAAAAGTACATATATATATATATTTAAACATGTTTATTTATTTCAGAGAGAGGGAGAGAGAGAAACAGCAACGATGAATCATTGATTGGCTGCCTCCTGCATGTCCCTCCCCAAGAGGACGCTGAGCGTGCGTGCGTGTGTGCGTGCGTGTGTGTGTGTGTGTGTGCGTGTGTGTGTGTCTGTGGCAGGCGCTCACCTTTTGCTGAGCTCCTTCAGCGCCCCACTCCGGCACAGGCCCAGGTAATCCCCCAGAAGCTTCAGCTGCTCCCGGCTCCTCCCGATGAGGTGCATCCGCTCCTCGTGTTCGTAGAGCGAGGGGTTTACCAGCTGCAGGTTAATGAGGGGTTGCGCCCGGATCTTCATCAGGAACTTCAGGGCCTGCCGGCAGACCTGGGGACACCACCGGGCCAGGGGGGGAGAACAGAAAGGCCATTCGGCGAGCGCCTCTGAGGCATTACCCACCCACCCTCGCTGGCTGCAGCCATCCTCCTTGAGATGGTGCCCTTTCACTTTACAGGTGAGAAACCGAGGGGCGGAGAGATGAAGTGACTCGGCCTGGACCCACGACTCATAAGCGCAAAGATCTGAACCCAGTTTATAGGAGCCCCAAACCTTTCCCTCCATGGCACCAGCTGCCTGCCGCCCTCCCAGCCCAGGCTGGGGTGGAGGAGGGGTCCCTCTGCCCCTGGGCCTCAGAGACCCTTCCCACGACTTCCTCTCCTCCCAGCCCCCGTTTTCCTGCCTAAAGGAAGCGCACTGTCTCCTGGGCCGATTCAGGAACCAGGTGACTGGCTGAGTCAGGCTCCAACCACAGGAAGCCACAGATCAGACGCAGCTTGACAAGAGGTTTCCCCGGTTCCCGCAGCTCTCGGCGGCAGCAGCACCCCGGGCTCCCCCGAGTCTCCGGGCAGGGCTCAGGGACCAATGTCAGACTGTCCCACCGACAGGGTGCTGGGACTTTTACCCCAGGCCCGGCCCGAATGCCAAAGCCCAGTACGAGCACCTGCTATTTGCTAGGCACTGGGCTGAGGGTCTTGACCACCTCCTTTCTTCATCCCCAATAACTACCCAAAGGGGAAGGTGTCATCATCCCCTCTTCATTGGTGCGGAAACTGAGGTGCAGAGAAGCTAAAGCGGCTTGTCCAGCCCGCCTGTAGGGAGCGGAGACCAGGCCTAAACTGAGGTGTGGTCTCCTTCACTGTCAGCTACTGTGCAGTGGTTAGGAGTCTGTCTTTCAAGTCAGAGTTGGGTTTGAATCCTGGCTCTCCTGCTTCCCACCTTATGACCTGTGAAACTTCCTTCCTTAACCTGTCGGTGACTCAGTTTCCTTAAGTGTAAAGTGGAAAAACATAAAAGCCTTTGTCTCCTGGAATTATTGTGAATTGAGATGACAAAATAACCCAAGCGCCCTAGCAGGTTTGCTCAGTGGTTACGAGCATCAGCCCTTGAACTGAAAGGTGCTGGTTTGATTCTGGTCAAGGGCACGCACCTCAGTTGCAGGCTTGATCCCCAGCTCCCATCAGGGCACCTGCGTGAAGCAACCAATCGATATGTCTCTCTCACACAGATGTTTGTCTCTCTCTTTCTCCCCCTCCCTTCCACTCTCTCTAAAAAAACGAATGGAAAAGTATCCTCAGGTGAGAATTAACCACAACGAAGTCTGTGTAAGCTCCGGGCTGGAGTCAGCCAAGCGGCTGCCAGCAGACTCAGCTTCAGCTCTGGATCAGCTGCCCCCTGGAGGGTCAGGACGGTAACAGGGACCTCAGGGGGCTTCTGGCTTCTGGTCCCCCAAGTCCATTGGCATCTCTCGCCTCCCCCAGCAATGGACAGCTCCTTCTTTCCCATTTCCCAGAAGCACCAGCCCCCAACCGATGGGCAGCCCAGTGTCCAAGCCCCTGGGAGTCAGAGCAAACGGCTGCTCCCCCGCCCCCACCCATCCCGTCCTGACCACAGCGCAGCCTCAGGCCTCGGGTGAGGCTCAGATGGAACAGCGCAGGAATGTGTGCTGAAAATAGCCCCGCCTGCAGACGGGCAGGGGCTTTGTGCTCCAGGAACTGTTGGTAGCCCGGGCACATGGAGGAGATGGACAAGGAAAGCAGCCCCAGGCCTGGCCTCACTTCCGGCCAAGTGCCAGGCAGCCTCACACAAGGGGGCTAGGCAGAGCGGTGACGGGGAGCAGCAAGGCCCCTTCTCGTCTGGACTCCCCGGTCTTTCCCAGGCTAGGGGTCTGTGAGAGGGAGCCGGCCATTTCTCAGTCTCAGCTCTGCCGAGAAGAGGATTGTCACTCTCTGGCCGGAATGAGGAAGTGGCCCCAGAATTACAGCCATGAAGATGGAGGTGGATCCATGGAAACATCCAGGTGTTGTGAAAAGTGATGTGTTTTATGGTCAAAGGGCTCTTTGCACCTGTGGTGATTTTGAGGTTTAATCTTCTCCATGGAGTTAATGAAACACTTACCATTGAGGGCATGGGTGGGGATGAGGTCACCAATAAATAAATAAATAAATAACGCACAAACAAAAACAAAAAATGAAGCTAACGTCTTTGGGGTTCCCATCCCGAGGAGGGTCGTGCTCCCTGCGCCCTGGCGAGGACACATCCACATGCCAAGACTGCATGGAACCTGTCACGGGGACCAGGGGCCAGTGTGACCGCCTCGGGGGAGGGGAAAGGCACCATGTAGGCACCGCCTGAGTGGCTGCAGGGAACCGTCTCCTTGGGCCCTCACACAAGCCTGAAGCAGACACCGGGTAACCCGCCTTTCCCGACGAGGAGGCGGAGGTTAAACGCTGTGCTCACGGTCACACAGCCAGCAAAGTGGGCGAGCTCAGCCAGAGAAGAGGAAAGCCTGAACCGCCTTAAAATGCATCTTAGTTAAAGGATTTGGGGAACATGGGAAAGTATCAAAGACGGCACACTAAGTAAACAGAGTGTTAGGAAACAATGTGAGTCCGGTATAATCCCCGTTTTATAAACCAGCAGATGTAGATACGTATATAAATAGGGACAGAAAAGGGGGGCTGCATCTAACCCAAAGCAACCTCACCAGGTGGATCTGATCATAAATTCCTAACCGGGCAGGTCACGGTGGTAGTCATGCCTCAGGCCTATAACTTCTCTAGCAAAAGGCTTACCTCTGCCTTCAGCAAGCACTGTCCTTTGCTCCTGTGCATCTAGCGCAGTGGTCGGCAAACTCATTAGTCAGCAGAGCCAGATATCAACAGCACAACGATTGCAATTTCTTTTTAGAGCCAAATATTTTAAACTTAAACTTCTTCTAACGCCACTTCTTCCGAATAGACTGGCCCAAGCCGTGGTGTTTTGTGGAAGAGCCACACTCACAGGCCAAAGAGCCGCATGTGGCTCTTGCAAGCCGCAGTTTGTTGACTATGGATCTAAGGTAACACACTTTTGAAACCCCCTCCTCCTAAAGTGCGACCACTCTCAAGAGAACACAGAATTGTTAACTATCCTGTAATCCCATCCCTGACTTGCTTTCTCCCACCTTCATGTAATCTTCATTACGTTCGCTCTTTAATTGCAGTGCATAAAAGAAAGAGCAAAGCTGTCATTCTCTAGAGTATCTGAGGTTTTGCTTCCCAGTAATTGTCATTAGTTTTTTCCATTGTCAGGTTCTTACACTGACAACAGAAAAGGCTGACTGGTCCAAGGGGATTTGCAACCAGCTGGCCAGACCATCCATCCATCCATCCACCTATCTGTCTATCCAAAAACCTATCCTCTACCCATCCATCCATCCATCCATCCATCCATCCATCCATATCCACCCACCCAACCATTCACCATCCATCCATCCATCCATCCATCTACCTACCCAATCACCTATCCATATCCACCCATCCATCCATTCACCCGCCCACACATCTACCCATCCATTCATCCATGCATCCATCCTGTTGCTGGTGCCTTAAACAGCTGTGTCATAGCCATGAGGAGCTGCAGAAAACCATCTTCAGACTCCTACCGCGGACCACGCAGGCACTGACAGAGCTCTGCAGAGGCTCTAGACCAGCACCGGGTTGTTTCTTGATCATCTCACCCCATATCACGAAGCCTGAACCAGTGACCCTGCCTTCCTTAGAGCCAAACCCCCCAGAGAGGTGACCATTTCCCTATCACTCAGCAGCCCCGTGTGGCCATGATAGTCTGGGCATGGGACTCACCGGGCGCCTGATGAGGTCCCAGTTGTGGATGATCCTGGCCGGAATCACTGAAGCATCGTCTTGGTGGCAGATGTCACAGTAATAGAGGCCAGAGAAGGCACAGAGCTTGGGTCGTACAAATGAGAAGCCGATCTGCCGGGAGCAGCCTGGGGAGAAGGATATTGGGAAGTGAGCAGCCGCGGGGCCGGAATCAGCTGCTGAGTAACACAGAAGCAACCACGGTGGACAGGCCCGCTAGCTGAGGATAAAACAGGAGATCTAAAGATAAGAACCACCAGCACTCAGAACCAACCCTATTAATTGATCTTTACAACAAAACACTGTCCTGTTACCACTGAAGGAACGGATGCAGACACTTGTCAGTCTCACAGGGACTGAAAGTCTGCTGCTCATGCTCCATCTTTAGCTCTTCCCTCCCAACCCACAGCCAGGATTCAGAGCTGCACTGTGTTGGTGCTGGAGCCTGTATCCTCTTACAGCTAGCTGCCTTCTTCAGGTCCCCCTGCTCGCTCCCCTAGGCCAACCTCCTCTAGGTCTGTCCCTCCACGGGGCCCAGACAAGGAAGCAACTGGGTCAGGGCCTTGCGAGCCGGGCCCATGGAGTGGACAGGAAGGCGGTCAGAGGCAGGGCCTGGACCCAGTTGGGGCCCACCTCAGCGCCTCAGCTGGAGGTCCCTCCGAGTGGGGAGCAGAGGGAGGGAGCCCCTGTGCCTAGGGGCAAACAAGGGCCTGGCTCCAATCCCCAGCATGTGTCCAGCCTCCCATGGGCCGGAACAGAGTCCCTCGGGCCTCAGGACTAGAAAGGCCGGTTCCTCCGCTTACCAGTTGCCTCAGCCTGACCTTCACGGGATTTTCTGCCGGGTCCCCTTCAGTATCTGTTCAGCTACTACTGGCTATTCTGAGGGGCTATTACCACATTTAAATGAGGCGGGCTTTGAAAGTGCCCCCCAAACTATGAGACACAAGCCAAGTGGCTGTGATTGGTGACTGCCTTGTAGGCGGAGAGGAAGCGCAGGCTCCCCAGTTTCAGTCTTGCCCAAAAGCTGGTGCAGGCTGGCGGTGGCAGGGACAGTAAGACCTGTCCCTGCCAGCACTCACTCACATCCACAAGTGTGCATCACCCCAAGGGGGGGGGGGCTGTGCTGGTGGAGGGGGCGGTTGGGGGCTCTAAGTATTCAGCAGGAAACTGCTCTGCCTTCCGAGGGGCCCTGACCGCAGGCCACTTCCTCCCAGAAGCCTGGAGCAGGCTCTCCCCTGCAGTCCCACAGGCTCCGCCGGCAGGCAGCTCCTATCCCGCTTGCAGTCGCAGCCGGAGCTCGGGCATGCTGCTGCGGCGGGCAGGCCGCTCCGTTTACTGGGCGGGCCCAGGGTCATGGAAACGGCTGCTTGGGTTGGGAGGGAAGAGCTAAAGATGGAGCATGAGCAGCAGGCTTTCAGGCGGCCCTGAAAACAAGCGAGTAGAGAGAGCTTATGGGGACCTGGTAAGAGTGGAGCTCCTGGCACCCACATGGCCCTCAACTGACCCCGCCACTTGCTAGCTGTGTGAACCAGGACAGGCCTGTGACTCAGTTTCTTCAGCTAAACATAGAGATAACAGTGCACCTGTCCCTACAGGGTGGCTGTGAGGATTAAATAAGTCAATTCAAAGAAAGCATCTGGCCAGTGCCCAGCACAGAAAGCAGAATTAGGTTTGGTGATGATGATGATACAGCAGATGCACTGACTTGGAATAATACCCATATGGTATTTTTAACTAGAAAAAAAGACCAAGTTGCAGAACAATATATACTACGGTGCTGTCCAACATGGTGGCCACGAGACATGGGTGCCCTTTTAAATTTAAATCAATTTCATTGAAATAAAGTAAAAAACCCCGTTCCTTAGTCACACTTGCCACATTTTACACACCCAGCCGTCACCTGTGGCTGGTGGCTACTGTTTGGGACATAAAGTTGTATTGGACAGGATCCATTTTTGCAGTTTAAAAAAATGGTGCCCACGTGCCAAAATATGTGAAAGGATACCACGCCCCTGCTCCCAAACCACCTGGTAATGTTGTCATCTGAATAGGAAGGGAGCGGACCGCCCGGCTCCCCGGACTCCCGGGTGGAGAGAGGCACACAGCACAGCTGCCCTCACAGGTCTCACCCTGAGCGGTGGCAGCAAGGGGAAGGGGTGGAGGCTCCCACAGGCAGGGGCCCTGGTTCACGGGGTGCTGGGAGGGGCAGACACTGCTCGCTGCAACAGCTGCGAATGGCTTCATGTGCAGCAACACCCCCACCCCCACTCCGCCCCCCCGCCCCGGGTGGTGGGGAGGATGGGCCATGCGTGGAGGGCCGGGAAGGGGTGCCCAGCCTAAGGCAGCCACACGGGCGGAGGCAGAGCAGGGAGGCGGCAGGCGGGGGAGAGGGGGGGCAGGAGGGGCGTGGGCACCTGCACAGAAGCAGCCCTGGGCGTCGAGGCCCTTCTCGGTGGGGATGGCCACCAGGTACTGCAGCAGGAAGCCGTGCTCCCCGGCGGCGAGCCTCAGCACCTCCTGGCAGCCGGCGTCCAGGCCGCCGCCCAGCGTCACGGCCTCCTCGGCCGCCTCCAGGTAGGAGGCCAGCACCTGGCGCACCAGGGCCCGCCAGCGGGCGGCCTCGGCGGCGCTGCGGGCCTGCAGCTTGAGCACGGCCTTGGCCGTGATGATCTTGAAGCAGCTCGGGCCGCCCAGGCTGGCGTCGGGCAGGATGTCTCGGATGGTCTCCACGCCGTGGCTGTCGCTGAGCACCTTCTCGTGGTTCTTCAGGCGGAAGCAGCGCAGCGACTCCAGCGACAGGGAGAAGATGTAGGGGCTCCAGGCGCGCTCCGTGTACAGGTACAGCAGGGACTCCTCGATGGCGTCGGGCTCGGGGGCGTGCGCGGAGGACCAGTCCCACGGCGGCGGCGGGGCCGGGGG
>PVJN01015552.1:0-44152 GCA_004026805.1 Lasiurus borealis | reverse complement strand
TTAATACAGTTCCTCATGTTGTGGTGACCCCCAATCATAAAATTATTTTCGTTGCTACTTCATCACTGTAATGTTGCTACTGTTATTACGAATCATAATGTAAATATCTGTGTTTTCTGATGGTCTTAGCTCTACAGCAGCGGTTCTCAACTTGTGGGTCGAGACCCACAGATTGGAAACTGCTAGCAAGGTCACCTAAGACCATCGGAAAACACAGATATTTACATTATGATTCATTAGCAGAAGCAAAATGACAGTTATGAAGCAGCAACGAAAATTTTATGGCTGGGGGTCACCACAACATGAGGAACTGTATTAAAAGGGCACAGCATTAAAAAAGGTTGAGAACCACTACCCTATATAGCTATATGTACTTCTCCTGTATGTATTCCCTGGCTGAGAAATCATTCATGAAAGGCCCTCATGACTTGGGAGAATACAGTCCACGAAGAAGACTCAGAATAATGGGCGAGGCAACGTCGAGCTTTCCATGGCCGCTAAGTATGGAAGCTACCGGCTACTTTATATAGGGCCTGACTTAATTATGCGAGCGAGGCTGTAAGGAGAGGCTATTCTTAGCTCTAATTTACAGCCGAGAACACCGACGGAGGCACAGAGCTTCGGGAGGCTGCCGGAGGTCACAGGCAGAAATGATCAGAGGCAGGAGTTCCATTAACTCTCGCCCAGGCTCTCAGTGCCCATGCCCTCCCGCTGGATGGCAGGGATCCGAAACAGGACAGTCCTCCTTCACACGGGGAGCGCGCACAGCCACGAAAGCTAGAGATGGCCACGCACCCGGCGAATCTCAAACTATGGCTTCTTGTGCTGGGGGTCCTGGCCGTGGCCAGGGTCGTGTGTAGTTATAGGAGGGTCTTGCAAGGACAGGGCTTGCGCGTGTAGATTGTCACGTGTGATACCTCATTGCAGTGATGCTCTCCGCATGTGGCCGTTATTTGAGATACTTAAAAAATAGTTTTATGTTGATTTCAGAGAGAGGAAGTGAGAAGAGAGATGGAAACAGCAATGAAGAGAGAGAATCATTGATTAGCTGCCTCCTGCACGCCCCCTGATGGGGATTGAGCCCATAACCTGGGCCTGTGCCCTGACTGGGAATCAAACCGTGACTTCCTGGTTCAGAAGTTGATACTAAACCACTGAGCAACACTGGTCGGGCTTCAGATACCTTTTAAAAAAATATGTAACTAAATCATATTTCTTTTGTGATACTCCTGAATTACTTTTGAAGCCTTTCATATGGCATGTGCTTAAGCACAATCACATACACCTTTTTGTCGTTTCTTTCTTCCTAATAGACATGTTAACACTTTGGAAATATATTTCATACAGAGGAAGCATGATCTGGATACAAGATCAACTTTTACTTTTCAGATTTTTTTTTAATCCACCCTCACAAAGAGAGAGACAGGGTGAAAAAAAGGAGGAACTACTTCTCATGTTATTAAGTTCCCAATGGAAATGGATAGGCTGATCCACAATGGTCCTATGAGTCATGGTGAGGATGATTTTAGTTAATACAAATACGTTGAGCACATGATCGACCTATACATACTCACAATCTAAAATTATTGCCATCGATATCACTAATGGCAAGTTATTCATATCTCTGGAAACATATGACTTGGTTATGTGATAAACCCCAAAAGACCAGACTCCCTTTCCCAATTTGCAGATGAGAAAAATAATTCTGTGAGAAATTACCACACCAATCAGATTCCCATCAGTGGGATAGGGACCACCCAATTCATGTCCAATGCCTGGGCTCCTGTCAACTGCCAGACCACCCTGACACAGATCTGTTGGTGCTTATATGCTAAATATAATAATCTATGGCATGATATGGTTTATATCATAAAAACAATTATGTAAGTAAAGTGAACCAGATGCTAAATAATGATAAGTGAAGAAAAGCAAACTAGAAACAAACACTATTCGAGTTATTTACAGAAAAGAGTTACTTAAATTTGGCATGGCTGTATGAGAGCTAATTGAAAGACTTTACCACCCGTATCTTTTCAACTGTATGCGCCAGTTAATGGGCTGGTTTTATGCAGCACATAAACATGAGGTTACATTTAGAGTCCGCCGTGGAAGGCTCTGGAAGGTTAATAAAGAAGTCCAAAGGGTCTCTCATAAAACACTGAAACATCCCTTGGGTGAAAAAGAGAGACGCCCTGGATCCACTTTGCACTGATCTGTTTGGGCATCTTAAAATATCCCACAGGTGAAGCAACTGAAATGCACCTATAAATGTAGATTTGTTAAGTGTTGCTTAACTGAACAAACATACTACATTGGAAAATATTGTGCTACCAGAACTGCCATACATACATCATTCATTCCAGTGCTAATTTTATTTTTTCCTCATGGAAAATGGTTTAGATACTCCTTTAAGGCTGATGCTCAACTCCCTCCCGTGTGTATCAATGAATGTTGTGAGAAATCATTGCGTGCATAGTCTAATGCTGGGAATTTTGACTTAAACAATGAATACATGTAGAAGCAAAAAAAGCAAAGCAAATCTAAACAAAAGCATGGATTTAATAAATAGGTTTGATTCTGCTACCTATTAGCTGTGTTAACATGACCATCTTATTCAATGTCCAAAGGCTTAGTATTTCTACTAGAATATTTATCTACCTCTATTCTTATTTTTAGTGAGGATTTAAATATGGAGCTCTTAACATATTGCTCATCTTATGTTACTTAATTAGACACTATAATTATGAAGATTTACATTAAAATATGTGGCCGTCACAAAAACCTTATACGGTAAGTATGTTATCTCTTATTTGCAGAGAGGATCACAAATCTACAACAGCATGTCCAAGCTAAAGCTGTTCAACTGATACGTAGTAAAACTGACCACTTATACCCAGATCAGCCACATACCTTCCATTGCCCTGAATACAGAGAACATCTGTATGCTGATCCCTCCAAATGTACATGTCTGGCCTGGACCTCTACCCTGAACTCCAGGCTCGTACCAAGAGTCGAAACCAGTTTGGCTCAGTGGACAGAGCATCTGCCTGTGGACTGAAGGGTCCCAGGTTCAATTCCGGTCAAGGGCATGTACCTTGGTTGTGGGCACATCCCCAGTGGGGGCGAGCAGGAGGCAGCTGATCAATGTTTCTCTTTCAGCGTTGTTTCTAACTCTCTATCCCTCTCCCTTCCTCTCATTAAGAAATCAAAAAAGTATATTTAAAAAAAAATGTTTCCAAGACACCTAGGCTTGAAAGTCAATTATCATCTCAAAATTAAATCTAAAGCTAAACTGTTTATCTTGCCACCTTTGAACCTCTATCATCTGCTTTTGCATTGTCTTTTTCATCTCTCTTCTCCAGGGAATTCCATCCCAACAATTGCTCAGGCCAACACCTTAACTTCTTAACTCCTCTCTTTCTCTTATACCCCATATCCAGTTGCTCTGAAAATTTGGTTAAGGCTCCCATCAAAAGATACTAACGATCCAATCACTCTAAAACTTCCTAACTTATCTCTTTACTTCTTCCCTTTAATTGGTTCTCAGCACAGAAGCCAGAATGACTCTCATCTTTGAAAGAAAAAAAGCCAAAACCCTTAGAATAATCTATAAGGCCCTCCATTGTCTGAACACTCCTCTTTAGTTAATTTTCTAGCCTCAACTTGCAGGACTGGCCCCTGGCTCCCTCCAGTCTAACAAGACGGGTCCCATCCATGTTCCATCAACGACTACGACATCCTCCTACCTCAGCGCTCTGCATTCCTGGCTCCTCTGCCATGAATACCCTCTTCTCGGTTATCTGGTCAAAATCACATACTCTTCACGTCTTTGTTCTTACTCCCTCACTGAGCAGTTTCCTTCCTAACTTACTTAAAATTGCAACCTCTTCTACTCAGACACACACTCTTTATGCCTCCTCTCAGTCTTATTTTTCTCCATGGCATGTTTGTCCCCTCTGGGGACAGAATAAGATAGGATATGAAAATATACTCTAAGACACGTATGATATTTATTCTGTCTCCCCTTACTAAAACTTAATCTCCACAAGGGATGACATTTGTGTCTGTTTTGTTAACATCTTTCTCCACCAATGCCTGGAAATATGCATTTAATAAGTATTTTGCTGAGTGAATGAGTGAATACTCAAGGGGAAAAGGTGTTACAACAGTAGAATGCTGTTTTTTCTTTCTCTTTATCTGAGCAATAATTTATATTTCCCGTGCTGTGTTTACTGACATGGTAGATTTCCTTTGTTTTTAGTTCCCACCACCATCCCTGTAATATTTTATTTCTCTCTGTTTCTTGTTTTGATTTTAGAAGCTCTGCTTTTGGCAGGCACCGAAAGAATCTAAAAACGCCCTTGTTTGCAGACAAACATTGAATGATAAATGTAGTAATCATTAATGGTTTATAGTCCCGGTAGTAGCATCGGCAAAGCAATCCTTCACTGAGGCCTGCTATGAGTTATATACCATGAGTGATCCTTGACCTGGTGGTTGATTTAAGCCTCAGAAAAACCCAGTGGGGTGTCCACAATTAATAGGAATGGCAACGGACATCCTGAGCGTTAACTAATTGGCTCCAGATTGTAGAACGAACTGGTCACAGAAAAGTTGGGATGTTTACGCTAATCATTCCTTATCCAGATAGTTCACACCATCTTTCTTCCCAAACATGAAAGTGCAACATATTGAAGAAGATTTAATTTGCTCAATACATCTTGGCCAACCATGGTCTCGGTATGGGTTACACCTAATCAGACGGATTACAGTTTTTCCATGTACAGACGACAGCCAAGTTTTACCAATGATTCACAGCCACCAGGTAAACTCGTCTTTTTTTTATTTTTTTTTATTTAACAACACCTTCCTCTTTGTCTGCTTTTGTTTTGTTTTCTTCTGCAGCTAAAGGTTTTGTAGGATAAGCAAGTGACTGTACACAGCCTGACTTTCTTCCTAAAGAACGGTCTGGCCGCCTTGAAAAGGTCTCCTAATCACACCTCACCTTCCTTCAGCTACGTGCGCGGGTCTCCTCGGGGGGCTTTGAAATGCTGACACTCCGTGTAAGTGCCGCGTGTTTGCCCAAATATCTTCTCTGCTGGGGAGGCTGAGGGCTTTTTTATTTACTTACGGACACAGCATGCTTTACAGCCTCCCAGAGGGAGGAAATGGAAAAGGAAAATGACAGAAAGCAAAATCGAAAACCAGCTACTTGGTCAAATAACTCCAGTCGGTACAAAAGGAGACCGAGGAACGGTGAGAAAGAAAACACCTTAAGAATTCATCCAGCCCTAGCCGGTGTGGCTCAGTGGATAGAGCGTCGGCCTGCAGACCAAAGGGTCCTGGGTTTGATTCCACTCAACCGCAAGTACCATGGTTGCGGGGTCCTGCTCAGCCTGGGCTCATGCAAGAGGCAACCAATTGATGTGTTTCTCTCACATCGATGTTTCTCTCTGTCTTTCCCTCTCTCTTCCATTCTCCCTAAAAACATCAATAGGAAAATATCCTCAGGTGAGGATTAACAAAAATAAAAATTTAAATTAAAGAATTAATCAAAGTACTTGAGGGGAAATGATATTTATATAGCATTTTTTGTATGCCAAACTTTGAATAAAGTGTCTATGCATACTTTATACGTCTTCGCAATAAATCGCTGATGTGGATGTTAGCCCCACATTAAAAAAATTTTTTAATGGGTCACTAATATGGAAAGAGTTTTAATGACTTATTCATAATCAACTACTGCCTCTTCATTTTGAAAACCATGAGCTTCCATATTCCACTACAGGAATAATATGTGACTATGCTCCAGCTCCTTTTGCCAGCATCGTGTAACGTGTTTGGTTATCCTTATACCTCTAGGTGGAGAAGTGAGTTGAACCGGAGGTGTTTAAAAGGAGGGGATCAAGCCCAGCTGGCATGGCTCAGGGATTGAGCATTGACCTATGAACCAGGAGGTCATGGTTCAATTCCTGGTTGGGGCCCATATCCGGGTTGTGGGCTTGATCCCTCACGTGATGTAAATATCTGTGTTTTCCGACGGTCTTAGGCTCTACAGCAGCAGTTCTCAACCTGTGGGTCTCAATCCACAGGTTAAGAACCGCTAGCAGGGTCGCCTAAGACCATCTGAAAACACAGATATTTACACTGTAATTTATAACGGGTATAATTAAGGTAGAAAAGAAAGCTCTTCCTTTATTGTGCCCCCATACTTGATACTTTCCTGATTTGATAAGCTAGACTTTTAAAATATATGTTTTTTATCAATTTCAGAGAGAGGAAGGGAGAGGGCGGTGAGAGAAAATCATTGCTCAACTGCCTCCTGCTCACCATTCCTAGGGATCGAACCTGCAACCTGGGCATGCGCCCTGACCAGGATTCCAAATGTGACCTCTTGGTTCATAAATCGACACTCAACCACTGAGCCACACTGGCCAGGCAGGTAGCCTTTTTCTCCAATCGTACACATGGATGATATTCTGTAGACCCAATCTAAATTCCACTCTCTGTTATAAATTGGTAATCCAGCCCCAATAAAATGAGAGGCTTATTAAACTACACAGACAGCATACTTGATTGAAGGCATGAAACAAAAAATGCATTTATCCATATTTGAATTTTTTTTCTTGTTATTGCTTTCATTGATTTAGAGGCACAACTTTATTTTTTATCTGCTTACACATTTCTCATCGAAATCTTTTTTTAATCTCCCTGAAAATTCTGTTTTAATGATATGCATGCTTCTGTTTTTAAATCCCGAGCAAAACAGCATACGATTTTGAAAAAACAGACAAGTTAATTGACTCTCTGAACTTTTAAAATGCAGCTATGCATTCAGTGTTACCACTGAAGCTGATCTATTTGCGTTTTTTGAATCCGTAAATATAACTGTTTATATTGAAAGCACCTGGTGTGCTCCTTCACTTCCTCATATATGACAGACATTATGACTATAATTTCAAAAAATAAAATTAACTATTAATCCCTTATCAAATAAGATACAAAAGCCTTTTCAGTCTTTTTTTGTTTATATCTGATACTAGAGGCCCGATGCACAAAGATTTGTGCAAGAATGGACCGTGCTCCCTCCTGCCCCCATTCAGTGCCTGTGCATGCAAATTAACTCATAGTTGTTGGGTTAATTTGCATACTCACTCCTGATTGGCTGGTGGGCATCATGAGGGTACAGTCAATTTGCACCTTTCTCTTTTATTCGTGTAGATTGCATGTACTGTATAAATGCCCATTCCGGTACCACATAACAAATGCTTTGAGTAATGGAGACTTATTGGATAGGGACATAGAATAAGCTTTAGACAGGATTGCTTTGGAAAAAAAAGAAAATAAACTATCTCAGTGGGAAAATAATAGTAAAAGAAATCTCTTTCCTTCCTGTCATCCAGTTCACTGAATGCCAGAACGCAAACTCTTTACAGCCAGGCTTTAGATGCTGACCATCACTGTCCCACCTTAAAGAAATTCTAATACCACCTTCTTGCCTGAATTAGATAGGAGTGATTTTTTTCTTAAAATAAATCTTTAAAATTGTGCTACAGGGTAATCTAGGTATTCAGATGAACAATAAATATTAGCAATATTAAAATAACTTAGCATGACTTTTGATAGAGGTTTAAATAAATACAGACTCCGCGATTTATTTACAGACGGCTGTTAGACATAACTTTGAAATTGACCTTCAGATAATAAGAAAACTGGTGAGACCCATAAAACAATGCAAGGAGAAGAGAGGAAACGAAGGAGCCACAAAGACTAGGGCAGGTGAGAGATGGACTTGACACCACAGATTGGAGAGGGTAATCCGTGGACAGAACAATACTTTGAGACCCATTGCACTCCCGCTGGCTGCTTTCAGGATTTAGAAACCGTATTAGCAAAGCTTATGCCCGATTTTTATAACTGATGCAAACATTCTTCAAGTTTCAAAAGTTTATCCAGGAACAGCTGTGCAAGTCTGCTCACCCAATCCTTCTGCCACCCTCTACGATGTATTCTTTCTGTCAACCTGAGTGATTTTCAACTCTGTGAGCCCATTAGAATCAACCGGGGAGCTTTTAAAACTAATATCGAGCCCCATCGCAGACCATTAAATCAGAATTCACGAGGGTGGGGCTGCACTACATCACGCTGAAAAGTCCGCAGGGAATTGTAATGCGCAGCCAAAGCTTGGACCTGCCGCTTTAAGCCGAAAGCCATGCTCAGCACTTCCCTGCCCTCTGGCATGCTATAGTGATCACAACGTTGATATCCCACCTCCTCTGGTGCCACCTGCCATTCCCCACAGAAATCTCAGTCGATAGAGAGCACCCCATGATGAAGAGACGTGACGGTCATGAGATGCTATGCATGTATGAGGATTACCCATGTCAAGGTTTTTTATTGTCTAATGATTTATTAATACGTCCAGTTATGACGTACATTCATCTATCCATACATTTTTACATAATTCTGGGTCGTTCAGAGGTACTGTACTTCAGACAGGAGCTACCCCAGATCTTTTCAGGTGGGACAAAGGAAAATAAAGGGGGGAGGGAGCTTTCCAAAAATGCTCCTAGGAAATTTCTAGATGAAATTCTCTTAAAAAAAACACAAAACAAATAATATATATGTGTGTGTGTATATATATATATATATTTCAGAAAGAAAGAGGGAGAGAGAAACATCAATGATGAGAGAGAATCATTGATTGGCTACCTCCTGCACTACCCCCACTGGGGACCAAAGCCACATCCTGGGCATATGCTCTGATCAGGAATTGAACCTTGACCTCTTGGCTCCTAAGTGACGCTCAACCACCGAAACACACTAGTCAGGCTGCTCTGGGCATTCTTTCTTTTTTTTTTTAAGTTAATAGACTTTATTTTTTTATTTTTTTAATATATTTTACTGATTTTTCACAGAGAGGAAGGGAGAGAGATAGAGAGTTAGAAACATCGATGAGAGAGAGACATTGATCAGCTGCCTCTTACACGCCCCCTACTGGGGATGTGCCCACAACCAATGCACGTGCCCTTTACCAGAATCGAACCTGGACCTTTCAGTCCCCAGGCCGACTCTCTATCCACTGAGCCAAACCGGTTTCAGCTGCTCTGGGCATTCTTTAAGGAGCACTTCCGTTTCCAACTCCACCTGTCCAGGACACCCTGTTCTAGCCTGTCTGGCCTCCTGTGGGGTCACCTCTATTGCACTGTGTTGCACATATTTGCCCCATGCGTCACGCATATCTCTTTGGCCACTATAACCAGATTTTGAAGACCTGGATTAAAAGGAACCTGCTATTATCTAAGCGACATAAACCAGTCAGAGAAAGACAAATATCCCATGATCTCACTCACGGGTGGAATCTAATGCACAAAATAAACTGATGAACAAAATCGACCCAGAGACATAAAAGCCTGGGACAGACTGTGGAGTCTCAGAGGGAAGGCGGGGAGGGGCCGGGGTGGGAGGGAAGAGATCACCCAAAGAACGTGTGTGCATGTATGCGTCACCCATGGACACAGACAATAGGGGGAGGAGGCCTGGGGCGGGGAGCTAGGCCGGGCGGAGTAGTATTCCATTGTGTAAACGTAAAGACAAATGCCACGTAATGTCACTTATCTGTGGAATCTAATGAACAAAAGAAACTAACACACAAACAGGAACAGACTCCTAGATACACAGAACAGACTGATAGCTGTGGGGGTGGGGAGGGGGCAGGGTGAAAAGGTGAAGAGATTAAGTAAAAAAAAGAAAACAGACAAAGAAACAAAAAACTCAAGAGACAGACTACAGCAGTGGTTCTCAACCTTCCTAAGGCCGTGACCCTTTAATACAGCTCCTCATGCGGTGGTGACCCCCAACCATAAAATTATTTTCGTTGCTACTTCATAACTGTAATTTTGCACCTGTTATGAATCGTATCTTTGTTTTCCAATGGTCTTAGGCGACCCCTGTGAAAGTGTTGTTCAACCCCCAAAGGGGCCGCAACCCACAGGTTGAGAATCGCTGGGCTACAGCAAGCATGTCAAAGTCATGGGCTGCAAATCTCATGCCTTGTTTATTTGGCCTGTGTTGGCCTCTGAGTTTGACATGCTTGGACCACAATATGTGTTTACCAGAGGGAAAGGGGCTGGGGAGGCAGAAGAGGGAAAAGGGAGAATAAATGGTGATGAAGACTTCACTTTGGCGGTAAACTCACCACGCGATATACAGACGAGGTACCATAGAGCTGTACACTCGAAACCTATGCAATCTTCTTAACCAATGTCACCCCAATAAATGCAAGTAAAACAAACATACAAACAAGCAAACCAACCAGGGCAGGGCTGACCTGCTGGCACCTGACCTCAGACTTCCAGCCTCCAGAACTGTCCTGGGTTCAAGTGGGCACCAGGAGAGAAGCTGGACTCAGCTCCTCCCCAGCACCCACAGAGTCTGCACCCCTGTATGCAGCAAGCTCCATGAGACAGCCTGAGAGCTGAGCAACCTCTACACATCACAGACCGAGAGAGAGAGAGGGCCCGCCCCCTCTCCCCCCTTCCCTGTCCCCACCCCACCCCGCACAGCCACGCACTCAGTTTGGAGCAAAGTGAAGATGCTAACTTCTCTCCCAGGAGCCAAGAATCTGAACCCCATGCTGCGTCCCCCAACTTTTAAGACCTGCACCTGGTAGACGAGCCCCAGAACATCTAGGTACCCGCCAGGCTACAGAATGAACCAAGACACGGTTCCTCGGGCCTGACCCGCAGACTGACCTGTGCCGCTGGCTGCAGAGAGAGGCCTGGGGCGTGCAGACCGCGTGAACCGGCTCCCATGCTGACCTGAAGGCGCAGGAGGCTCATTCCGCACACACATCCGGGGCCCGCAGGCCCGGGGCACCGTCTGCGGCTTCCCCAGCAGGTGGGCGGCCTCTGGGCTCCAGACTCTGGTCTCCAGGAGGTCACCGTGCCACGTGCGCATGCCCCGTCCATCCTGGAATGGACCCACAGGCAGGTCTTAAGGAGACAAGGTGTCGACTAACCACTGTATTGCACTGTGTAGACTAACTCTCCTGTTATTGGCCTCCAGGCTTTATCAACTCCTCTCAAAACTATTTACAGTCTCGTTAAGTCTGAAGAGACTGCAAAGAACAGTAATAAAAGCCTTAAGGCACCGATTTCTGCAGGTTCGGCTGGGAGAACAGTGTCCTTGGGATCTGAAATCTCATTGTAGGAATTGGTTACACCTGGTGCTGGCACAGGCCCGTCCCACTGTTTTGCTGGTTTCACTGGACCGAAGTGGTGTGTTCTTGCCACGTTGAGAAAGGCTGGGCTTTTACTGATGGGCCGTCTCGGTGTCCCTGGGTCAGTGCTGGGGACGATTCCTGGGGCCAGGGACCGGGGACCCTTCTGGCTCCCTCAGTTCTACCTACTGCCAGTGACTTTTTTTTTTTTTTTTTTACTATATTTTTACTATATTTTATTGATTTTTTACAGAGAGGAAGGGAGAGGGACAGAAAGTCAGCAGCATTGCTGAGAGAGAAACAAAGATCAGCTGCCTCCTGCACACCCCCACTGGGGATGTGCCCGCAACTAAGGCACATGCCCTTGACCGGAATCGAACCCGGGACCTCTCAGTCCACAGGCCGATGCTCTATCCACTGAGCCAAACCGGTCTCGGCTGCCAGTGACTTTTGATTCAAGAAAGCTTCCTCTAAGGTGGGGGCTGCTATTTTTCCGTAAATGCAAATTGTTACACTGCAAACTGCTAATTTTATTAACCAATGTCACCCCAATTAAATTAATTTAAAAATAACCAATGAAACATTTGAAAAATTTTTTAAAATTTAATATTTTGCCTTCATATTCTCTTTCCTTCTCTATCTGAAATAAAAAGTCTTCTCCAGGAACCTGGATGAATCACATCCCCTCCACCCTTCCTACCCTTGCTCCCTGCTCCTGACCATGGTCCCACCTCCTCCCACTAGTGCCCTCCCCCTGCTGTTACTCTCCTCCCTCCTATTGGGTCACCTCCCTACCCTCCATCCGCTGCCCCTGACCCTAGCTGAGGGCCCAGGTATTCCTGACCAGCCCTCTCAGCAGGGTGGACAGTGCATGGTGCTCAGGACCAGGGTATGTTTGAGTCTGTTAAGATTAAAAAAAGAAAAAAGAAAGAAAAAGAAAAGAAAAAGAAAAATATTGAAACCCGTAAAGAATTTTGTGAGTTTATTTGGGCCAAACTGTCTAGATAGGCTAGAGCGCAGAATCTCAAGGAATTGAGATAATGCTCCAGAGAATGGCGGATTACATCTGTTATTTATACATTGCCATCAAAGGAGGGACAGAGGTGGTTTCCATGAAATCCACTGGTGATGGACTAAGAAGGTGGGAGAAGGCAAAGCAGGGAAACCGCTGGGATTGGATAAAAAGTGACATGACGGACACACACTGAGGTGGGTGCAGGAACCGTGAACATGACAATGAAGGAATCTGTGGTCTCTGTCCTGGTTCCACCACCTGTGGTTGGGCCCCCGGGGCTCCAGAAAAAGAAGTTACAAGTTCCCCAGACATTTCAAGGGTCTGTTCTCACAGCTGCCAAAAGGCAGAGCAGCTCCGTGAAGGTAAAGGTGGACCTTGTCAGGGAAGATACCGGCCTGGGATGGAACTGCTGACCATCACTGCGTTTAGTTCAAGTTTGATTTCAGACCGTCCTCTGCGGTGACTTTAGCTCTCTGTGTTTGCAAAGCTGCCATGCAGGCCTGCCCTGAGCTGGCCGGTCACCATGTCGCCTCTTTTGTCCACAAGTCCAACCTAAAGAGCTTCTACATCAGGTCCACGATGTCACTCAGATCAAGACCCTGAAGCCAGAAGAGCCGGCCAAACTGGCGAGGGACCCTAACATCCCTCTGGGGGCTCCAGACCTACACTGGCAGCGTGGACAAGGGCTTCGGGGCAGACCAAGTCCCGGCCACTGGACACTGCGCTACTAACACGGGCTGAGTCTATGACACCTGCCTCAATGGCTCGGTAAAGCTACTGGCCTCCTGTAATGAGCTCAGGGTTGCGCTTCGGTGTTCAGCAAGAAGCTACTGGATACATGACTGGCACCAAGAGATCATCAAACGTTTGGCAAAGCTCTGACAGCATCCGGGTACCCTGGGCTCAAGCCTGCATCGTGTGGCTCAGCAGTGAGTACAGCAGTGGTTCTCAACCTTCCTAATGCCTCGACCCTTTAAGACAGCTCCTCATAGGGTGGTGACCCCCACCCATAAAATTATTTCCGTTGCTACTTCATCACTGTCATTTTGCTACTGTTATGAACTGTAATGTAAATACAGGTATCTGATATGCAGGATGTATTTTCATTGTTACAAATGGAACATAATTAAAGCATAGGGATTAATCACAAAAACAATATATAATTATATACTGTGAAATATTTATTTCTAATTACAAATAAATGAAATTCTGTCTTGAATCGTGGTGTAGCATGGGTAACAGTCTTCATATGACAACAGTAAACTACATGGCTACACTTTGCTACACCGAGGAGCAGTGTGTTGGTTCCTAAGACCATGGGAAATAGGTGTTTTCCAATAGTCTTAGGCGACCCCTGTGAAAGGGTCGTTCGAACTCAAAGGGGTCGAGACCCACAGGTTGAGAACCGCTGGAGTACAGTGAGCGTGTCTCCAGGACTGCACCCGATGACCCCCAAAAAACGGCCCAGCCCTTCACGGGAGAGGAGGGCATCCACCTGGCCACCACACCCACCCTCACCACGCCTAAGCAGACCAACTGCAGACCCAGCATGTGCTTAGTCTGGCCAGATGTGACCAAGATGGCGACACCCATGATGGAGCACACTTCACTGGCAGGCAGCTTATCACCCATCCTGAGCTGGGTGGGCCCTAGGCCGCTGTCCTGCCCAGAAGCGCTCCTTTCTGGCATCCCAACCAGCCTCAGCCTTGAAGTCATCCATCAAAGACCAGAACCGCTTCCAGCAGCACTCACTGTTCCACCTGCTCAATGCCACGGCCACAGGCCCCCAGGAGCTCCCAGACCGGCCAGAGGAGGCTCCGTGTCTATCTGTGTGCACCATGGAGGCAAGCGAGGGGACTAAGGCTCCAGTTTTAAGAAGAGGAAGGAGAGGAGAAACCCGGGATGAGGATGAGAAGAAGGAGTGCCAGACACCAAACATGGTCTCACTGACAGAGAGATGTGGGCAGGAGACCAGAAGGCTGGTCCACCTTCATTGCTCTGAAAGGTCAGAGCTAATCACTTAGTTTAGTGGAAACATTGTTAGCTGAAGCAGCCTCTACCTGTTTGTCTCATGTGAATTTCTGTTTATTTCTTGCCTAAAGGCTGTGGATGTGTCCCAGAGCCTTAATAAAAGGGAGAAAAAGGCCAGAGCAAGTGGCAGTCCTTTCCACTAGAGGAAGCTCCTGCCTGGCCCCCCAATATCGCCAAATTAATATTTTCTAGTCTCTCCATTTGCGTGCGGCCCCCTCCAGAACCCGAACCCTGAACCGGGAACCCTGAACCACTCGGGACATGGAAAGGGGCTCCCACAGGGAGGAGCAGTGGGAGTGAACAGAGAGAGGAGGCAGGTGAGAAGCGGGGAGGGAGAGGAAGAACATGCCAGAAGAAGCCCGATCTCGGATGAGGGTGCAATTCCAGGGGGAGCTTTCTAGAGTTCAGGGGGAGGAGGTGGAAGCGGCCTCCTGGAGGGAAAAATCAAACTCCCAGCAGCACCCTCGCTGGTCGTCAAGGAGACCTCCCTGCCTGCCTGAGAGGACGCCACTCCTCTCTGCGGCCGCCTGTGTCTCCCCTGGTTGCATCGACCGGTCTGGCTGGTGACCTACATGACCCGACACTCAGACTCTCCCCTGCTGAGCCCCGTGTTGGTGTCAGCAGGCAGGGGGGCTGTGGTACCCACAGCTGGGGAGGCACTGGCTGTGGATTCCACTTACCTTTCACCATGGACCCCACACGGTGGTGTGCGCTTCCACTTTTCCAACAGCTCCCAGATCCTCATCAAGGGCTGCATGAGCGTCAGCGTCCAGGAAGCCCTGAAATAGATTCACTGGTTCCAGTGATGGGGGGACTTACAATCTGACAGAGCACCCGAATTCCACTGAAAAATAGTCACGTGATTGTAAATCTTAGAACACAGCTGCATCCATTCCCAACCTCACCCTTGCCCTTTCCCCTTTATAATCCTGTCCCCTGCACCTTGCTGTAAGACAGGATTCGATGCTTATATAGAATAAATAACTAAAAGAACAAACAGAATACAGTGGTACCTCGAGATACGAGTTTAATTCATTCCGTAACCTTGAGGCGTGGGAAACTATGAGACGCTCGAGTCGAGGTAAACTGGTGGGTCGTGTGCAGCCGGTCGATCCATGCGATTACTCCTATCTCAAATGTTGCTCGTATTTCAAAGCAAAAATCGCTCGCTCGATGGCTCATATCTCAAAAATATCGTATGCTAGGGCACTTGTATCTCGAGGTACCACTGTATGTATTTTTAGGTTCTCGTCCAGGAATATTGAACCCATATATCTGGGGGTAAGCTTAGAAATCTTCATTCTAGAAGTCTCATAGATGATGTCAAAGCATAGTAAGGTTAAAGCAGCTAATGTATGACTTACCTCTTGTTTTAACCATGCCGCTTTCTGCCCTGGGCTCTTCTGCATTGCACCGGCCCTTCCACAGAGACCTTGGTGAACTGGGACGGAGGTGCCAGAAGAAATGTCCTAAAATCAAATGAACCGAAATCTCAGGAACCTGTGCGTTGTATGGTGGACAACAATCAACCGAATGAGTACCTACTAAGACACAATCCGGGAGGAGCTACTGTGGAAATGCAAACTAGAGTGGAATTTCTGACTATAAGGGGTGTATAGCCCAGCCAGTGTAGCTCAGTGGTTGAGCATCAACCTATGAACCAGGAGGTCAAGGTTCCATTCCAGGTCAGGGAACAGGTGGCTCAATCCCCAGTAGGGGGCGTGCAGGAGGCAGCCGAGCAATGATTCTCTCTCATGATTGATATTTCTTTCCCTCTCCCTCCTCTCTGAACAACAACAAAAAAAATGTTTCTTAAATAGTTTTTAAAAAGGGAAGGAGGCTTATAATCTGGTAAGAGACAAAACTACACATAAAAGTTAAGTGAAGAGAAAAAAAATCTACTCATCTTAATTTCTTGGGTAATTGTCTTGATTTTACCTGTACTTTGACTACAGATCTAAAACCTGTGCATAAAACCATCTAACCTCTGGTCTACGTTTCCCCTTAAATATTCTAAATGTGTCTCCACGACACAGTCTAGATTTTCTCGTCTCTAGTATGAAAATGTATCTAACTCTGTGTATTCTGAAATTTCAAGGCATATCTAGTTCCAAGTAGCCGGACTCATTTTCTCAAGTTATTAAAACACTGCAGAAATTCTAGCACTCTGAAATCTTCGACTGCTTTTGTGCTCGAAAGTCATACAAGACAGCCGTTATTTTGTATGTATTCTCTTACTGACTCTCAGTCATAAATTGAGATAATCTATATCCTGGGATACTAGAGATCGTTAAAACTTGGTCTTGTTCTCACAGATCAAGTATACGAGTTAAGGCATACTTAACTCGTATCATGTGCCCCAATTTTCAGGCCAAAAAAAAAATGTTCACTATATAGAATGTATGGCGTCCCCTTTGCTTGGCAGATAATGATTTCAGAATGCATGAAGCGAAAGGACTACAGAGAAAGCAGTTCTCTGTAAGTTGGGTGGAGAGGGAGCGCAGCTGTTAAACCAGCGGGGCTACGGGTAGACGAGAGATAAGGCAAGGAGTCTTATTTTAGCAACGGGGAGGTAAAGGGCCTGTAATGATCCACCCCGTGAAAGGGAGTGTGCTCCTTAGTCACTCCCTGCCATTCCGTCCCCATTTGATAACTAAATCAGCTGTGACACAATAGGATTTAGGGCAGGGGTGAGGGAAGAAGGAAGAGCTCTCAGCCCAGAACGAAAATAGGGCCGGAGCACAGCGGCCCCATGCCCCACCTGCTAGAGAGATGTCATCTGCCGACAGAAGTGCCCCTCAAAGCATGTGCGGCAGGGGATCCTGGGAGGCCTGCGCTCATTTGTCACCGGGGTCCCCTCTCCCAGCTGTGGCAGGAGTCTCCGATGCTAATTGTCACCCCGAGTCCCCAGATGTACACACTGAGCGGGATGACATCATTCTGGAGGAAGACAAGGAGATTGAGGGAGACAGACCCCTTCAGTCTCGCCCTGAGAGGAGACAGAAGCAAACCCAAAGCGAAGCTGACAACTTCCCCTTTAATTGATTTAAATTAGGAATTCCTCCAAACTTCCAAACTGTTTTCTAATTAAGTCTGAAATGAATGATGGCCGCATTGGAGACGGCTGAAAGGTGGGTTTTCTAAAATAATAATGAAGCGGGGATGCGATCTCGTTTTGGGGAGGAGTGATCCATACTCTGCAGGTGACATCTCTCAATATTCGGGGGGATTGTGATGGTGATTAGCTTATTCTGGGTTTTGCTAAAACAATAAATCCCACACAATCTAAAAAAAAAACAAAAAAAAAAAAAAACAGCCTTCCAAATGCTAAGGCTCATCTGTAAAATACTTTTAATGAGATTTATTTTTATTCACTTTAAAAATTTATATGTGCTCATGAGAAAATATTTGGAATACAGAAAATAGAGAAATGAAAGAAAAAGTGCACCCATAATATTAGATAGAGTCACTGAGAAATATTAACCTTTTCAGTACACTTTCTTTATATTTTAACCTGTACATAACTTTAAGATCAATACACTTCATATATACAATATTTTAAGTACTGTATGTATAAAGCATATTATCTTTTCACATAATAAAAAGCAAACATGTTTTCATGAAATTATAATATTTGCAAAGATTAATTGATTATTGCATAGTATTTATTCATGTAAATCATAACATAATTTTTCTTCTTTCAATTATAAGTGCCATTTCCAAAGCATTCAGTATTTTGAATAAGGCTTTATACATTATTGATATTAATCTGGATATTTTAATTTTTTTGTTAATGTCTCAGAATTTATTTCCAGAAGTAAAAGTATTAAGGGTTATGAAAATGTATTTGTGACATTTTTAAAGATAATTGCTCTGTAAAATTTGAGATGAGCTTCTGGGCTGGTGGCAAATTGAAGTAATTCAATAGGAACATTATATTTAAAAGTTCTATTTTTTTCAGCCCACATAAAATTGAAACAAAATGAAAATATAAAAGATTCAAAATAAATTTAACGTAAAGAAATAACATATTCTATTAGTAATAATAATATGTTTCCCTGCTAAAAAAATGAATAAATGGAATACATTTCTAATTCTCTCACTCTCAGAATTCTCTCATACATGTATTGTTCTCTGAGAGATATCTATTTTCACCCTCTGACCTTAGTTTCCTTGGTTACAAAATAAGGTCAATATTTCCTATGGCTTTGCCTCTTCATGAGCAGTACAAGACCACTCTATATGAATTAAACGCCCAGCGTGTGTTAGATGCTCATTAAAATCTATTTCCATCCAGTCACCTTTTTCTTCAGGGATATAAATTATGTATGGCATAATCCATAATTCTTCAGTTGGGGCAACGTAACCATGAGCTGTTTCAGCAGTTGAGAGAAAATGCCAAAACCTAAGAAAGTCTCCATTCATTCTGAAAGCTTAAAGGGATCAATTGATTTCTTTCCCTCAACAATGCCCCCACCTTTTTTTTTTTTTTTTTTTATAGGATCAAACAGTGAGATACGGAATAGAGTCTCTCTTCCCATCACTGCGGAGGGGAAATGTCAGCTGCACTTTTCTAAATGGCGTGGCTGGCAGAGAGAATGGGAATGGCATTTCACTATCCACACTTGGGAACAAAATGGATGTCTGAGGGAAATACAGAGGCGCCTATTCGGGTGCCTCACGAAAGGAGGCTTTGCCGGGCGTCTGTGTGAGTGTGAAGCTGTCCGGATCCGTTCAGCTAATGACTCTCACTGGTTAAAATTTGAACCCAGGCTTCTTTTGCTGCATTTCAAAGGATTTTATAATATCCCTCTCATTTTTTGTTGCCTGTGTCTGCAAAGATGACTTTGCGGGACTATGATCACTTAATAACACAAGGACATGTATTCAGCTCTGACCCTCCATGCTGCACCCAGTTTAACTGTGTGTTCCTGACCTACTGGACTCTATCTGTCCTTTTTTCTTGGAGTTCAGGACTTGTGATTTCTTCCAGGAGAAGTAAAGCATAGACTTGAGGAAGCGAACTGAAGGTAAAGAGGAGAGAGTGCCATTTGTCACTGAAGTTGTTGAAATGGTTGGATATTGATGGAAACCATTTGCTAATTAGTTTAGTTATATTACCTTTGTCATTATCCATTACTGTCCTACAAGAGAGTCATTATCTTCATACCCATTTTTCAGATGAGGAAACTGAGCCGTAACAAGGTGATGTAACTTACCGAATGTACCTGCCATTGGAATGTTTCCAATAAACCCTGGCTATTCTTAAAAAGAGTGGCTACGAGACAGCTTTATAAAGTTTCCTGAAACAACCTGTAAGGTTTCTGGGTTCTTACTTTATAGACGAGGATACCAAAACTCAGCGAAGTTAACTCCCCTCAGTTCATATAGCTAAGTGACGTAAAGAGATTTCCTCACAGATACCTCAGTTTGATCTTAAATACATTACATAGTTCTTGACTCTGTAATGTATCTCTTGTGGTACTTATGTGTTACTGGGTATTATAACTGATATAAAAATAATAATATGTGGTCCTTCTCATCACTGTGCTTAGAAACTATCAAGAGAAATAAATTTGATATTAAAAAATGTCTAGAGTCTAATGCACATATTGATAATGGTCACCAGCTAAACACAACAGAGACCTAGGGAACAGTGTGGGAGGGAGAGATTTGAAAGAATTGGATGAGAAATGGATTGGCTTTTTTAATAACTGATGTTTTAAATTTGACCCATTGGGATATAAAACAATGTAAATACTATTTTGGTATTCACCTATATAAGAGATTTGAATAATGTGGATAGTAATTGTTCTAAAGTTTACTTTAGGCTTATTTTTAAAAATTATTTTCTAAACACTTTCTGAATTAAAAAACACAACAAAATAACCGTGATGGATCTTGCTTCATGTGTTTGAAGAACATTTAAAATGATTTGCATGTTACATTTCTTTCAAAATAGAAACTACTTTTGAAAAAAAAGTTAATTATATCACTCTAAGAATTCAATTTGAATGATCCCCTAATTGTTAGTAAGATTTTTACTTTCCTGACTGTACTAACTTCTATTTTTGAAAGGGATACAATTTGGGGAGTTTGCAGGCCTGTTTAATCTCTATGTCTTCTCACTTTCTTTGCTTGTTCGTCTTCTGAAACTACTTTTCATTTTTAGAAGATTTTACATTGTGGGAAGTTGTGGATTTGCTACCCTAGTCAGCTAACAATTAATAGAAGGAACAAAAGGGATGGAATATTGTGGAATCTAATGGACTGGAACACTGAGCCTGTTTGCTCACAACCTCCCCCACACACACACAATGTGGGGAACAGTCTGCCCTCCCACGCAGAATGGGGGGAGGGGGAAGAAAGGGGAGGTAAACACATGGGCAGTAGAAATGAATATGGCGCAGGGGAGGTGCTTGACCTTACAAGCCTGTCAATCTAACCTGAGAAAGGGGTCATTGGTGAGAGGTGGACCCATCATAAGCCGGGGGAAGCTGGGGAAGTTAATTGGTTAAAACCGCCCTACCTGGTGTGGCTCAGTGGATAGAGCTTCAGCCTGTGGACCAGGGGGTCCTGGGTTCGATTCCAATCAGAGGCACTTGCCTGGGTTGCAGGCTCTTCCCTGGCCCCAGGCCCTTGTCAGGGCGGGTGCAGGAGGCAACCAATTGGTGTGTTTCTATCACTTCGATTTTTCTCTCTGTCTCTCCCTCTCTCTCCCACTCTCTGTAACAATCAATGGGAAAATATCCTTGTCTGAGGATTAACAAAAACAAAAACAAAAACAAAACTGGTTAAAGCCTAGAGAACAAATTGTATGCATGTCCTTCCCTTCCTCCCCCCTTCTTCCCTCTCCGGTCCCATGATCCCCTCTTTTTTAAAAAAAATATATATTTTATTGATTTTTTACAGAGAGGAAGGGAGAGGGATAGAGAGTTAGAAACATTGATGAGAGAGAGACATTGATCAGCCACTTCCTGCACGCCCCCTACTGGGGATGTGCCAGCAACCAAGATACATGCCGTTGACCGGAATCGAACCTGGGACCTTTCAGTCCGCAGGCTGAAGCTCTATCCACTGAGCCAAACTGGTTTCAGCCCATGATCCACTCTTGCCCTGTTCACTTGCATTCTCTCCGGTCCAGGAACACAAAACCTTATAGGTGTAATGGCCACGTGCCTCACAGCAAACAGCGTGGGTCCCAAAGGACTCAGCTTTCATATGAGATGGAATCAACTCACACTTCTACTGGCAAGATATATCGAAGGCTGCTTCTCTATAAAATCTCCAGCAATTCATCAAGTTCTAATTAAATGAATAGGAAGTGGCATATTGTTGTCTTCATTTGCATTGGTGTGAAGTTTATTACGCATTTTACAAGTTTACTGACTATTTGTATTACCCATTTAGAAGCTCTACCATTAATATCCTTTGTCTATTTTGCTATTGACAAGATTTTTATTAAATTTTATAGTGCTTCAAATGAGGGCATTATTTCTTTGTCATTATTTTTGCGATTTCTTATTGCTAAGACATTTTTTTAAGTATTTAACATTTCCCCCAAATAAGTTTCTAAAAATCACATCCTAACTGTTACCAATCATTATTATTGCTCCTAAATGTGTATGTGTGATTGTCATCGATGTTATCTGTTTTACATACAAACTTTTTACCAAAGCATTGTGGATGACTAATATAACTTGATCTCTAAGTTTCCCCTAAGTTGTAGAATTATTTCAGACTAGAGGCCTGGTGCACGAAATTGGTGCAAGGCTTCATCTGGAAAGTCACCCTGAAGGTCATTGGGACAGTCATCTGGCCACCCAGTCTAATTAGCACATTAGCTCTTTATTATGTAAGATCATTTGTTGGGTTTTCCTTTAAGATTCTCGTTGGTTATGAAAGTTCTCCCCTGCTTTTTAAAAGTTAATAAACGTGCCTGCATATTCCAAAGAGGCTGAAGTCCTCCTTGTCTTTTTCCATTGATCACTTTGGTATTCCCTTACAGAAGGCAAATTCAAGTCCCCTCCATTCATTCATGTGCTCTTCAATGTCCTTCGGTGAGGTCCAAAAGAGTTTTCACACATGTTCTGCTGCTCAGAGCATCTACCTTGCTCTTAACATTGTATCTTATGAGAAAGAAAGGAAGGAAGGAAGGAAGGAAGGAAGGAAGGAAGGAAGGAAGGAAGGAAGGAAGGAAGAAAGGAAGAGAAAGAAAAAATGTACACTGTAGACTTGCCTTCTCAACATGAGCATGTTTTAGCCTTTTCACTGCACTGGGTTAGGGGATCCCTGAAACGTGGTCCCTTCCCTCACAAATGATGCTCTCTGATGGAGGTGATCTGTGGGTACTGCGTGCTCACCAGCAGGTGAGAATTACGGTTGCTTGGTCTGCATAGCTCATCCTTTCTTTTAGGGAAGCTAGCAAGAGCTGACTCATCTGTCAGGTCTTAATATTTCAGTCATTTTCTCTAGAACAGCAGTTCTCAACCTGTGGGTCACGACCCCTTTGGGGGTCGAACAACACTTTCACAGGGGTCACCTAAGACCATTGGAAAACACAGATATGATTCATAACAGTTGCAAAATTACAGTGATGAAGTAGCAACAAAAATAATTTTATGGTTGGGGGTCACCACCACATGAGGAATTGTATTAAAGGGTCGCAGCATTAGAAAGGTTGAGAACCATTGCTCTAGAAGTCCTCAGTGCTGTCACAAGCCAGGTTAAAGGCAGACTGAAAAGCGTATCTTCTAACCTTACCTACAATCAACTATGTCAGTGGTCAGCAAACGGTGGCTCAGTTGACTAATGAGTTTGCCGATCACTGTGTAAAGCATATCCTTACCCAGAAGTTTTGACTTCAGGTTAAAGACATTAGTACATTATCAAAATGTTTTTTAAGTGTTTTACCCTAAGGCAGTGGTCAACAAACTCATTAGTCAACAGAGCTGCAGTTTGCTGACCACTGACCTATGCAATAATCTTCTTCCATTTGAGATGCTAAGCTCTCTGAGGTCCAGGACCATGTCTGACTCGTCTATGTCTAAGTGCATGTGTTTTATTTGTTTACACAGAAACATCATGGCTAGAATTTTTTGTGAGGGGTAAGCATAAAGATCTATAAGCAAAAAGGAAAAGAAAATATTTTGCTAATACAAATACATAAAAATGAAATCAATATTTCGATAATGCTGACTATATTTTGAAAAAACACACAGATGACTTTTTTGCACCTTTGCATGACTTCATATCAATTCCAAGAAAATATCTGGGTCTGTAAGTGGAGCATATACAATATTAATTCTCTTATAATTAATGTTACGCAAATGCTCCGTAATGGGAGCATTAGGGAGTGAGTTGTCTCTTATTATTTTCACTGCAAATGTGAAAAGGGAATCTACAATGCAAATGTTCTTCCAGAAACTCTGAACGGAGTCCAAATGCTTTTTTTGAGGGCGGGGGAGAGGAGAATGAAGGCAGAGTGTAAATACCAAGCTACCGAGGGAAAAAAATATTTCTTGGCACTGGGTTGTGGAGACTCAAATGCATGGACATTGAGAAAGAGAAGGGATTTGCGCATAAATTCACAGCAGGCAGATTACTTCTCATGCCTTTCAATTCATTCATGTGTAAAACAATATCATATCATAAAATGAACCATTAGAAAGCCAGAGAATGGAGCATATGGGAAATAAGTTCCTGAACCAGGCCAAGAAACAGATGTGTGTGTGTGTGTATGTGCGCCCATACACATGTGCATGTGTGTGCACATACCATGTGCAGAATCTAGAAATCTGTCCGTTCCCTGTTCTATATTTGCTACATATATCCCAAACCACCAAAGTTCTGAGGAAGGGACTCCTAGTGTCTTAGGTGTAATGACCTTGCAGAGATCCTGTTTTAGGATCATAAGCTAAGGAACCCATCTCTCACCTCACAGTTAGGCAAACATATCTGAACAAACATATTATTTGTCTATGTCTGTTTTCCAATTATTAACCTCCGGGCATTTCAAAATGGAAGTGGAAGTGAGCTTATAAAGATGACCGAGTGACGGTCAACTTGGCAAAGACAAACAATTCAGGAATTCAGTGTCACAGTGAGGAGGCAGTACTGGCCACATACTGACCCACCTTCTTCCCTCCTTCAGCTCTGCAGAGTAGGTGTAACAATACTTAAGGCCATTATCCCTCTACTAGTGGCCCGGTAAGCGAAATTCTTGCATGTTAAAAGGAGATTAATTAGAGGAAATAATTTAATATTGCCATTTGCCCTTTCTCTATAATAGAAGTGTCAGAGATGAAAGAAAATTAGTAAAATGTATATGACAACCTTCCTCCTGTCAGAGTCTGGGGCTCACCATGGGACCCACAGTCAAGTCCCCAGCCACCCACATGCACCTCAAAATCGCATGAAACCCAGACCTGGCTGCCCGCCTCCCCCGACCCCCCCACATTGGGCTAGATCCAAACCCGGCCTTTCCCACCCTTGTCAAGGCCTGCCGGGCAAGGGACGTAGCCTCAGGTCCCCTGGAGCCAGGACGGGGGGCGTGGTCTGAGGTTCCCCCAGCCCAGACCAGGGTGGGGGCTGTACCTTGAGTCCCCCCTCTAGCCCTGCCAGGTTCCCCCTCAAGCCCCACCAGGTGGCAGTGCACAGCCTCCGGTTCCCCAGCCCGGCACTGGGATGAGGACACAGCCTCAGGTCCCCTGTCAAGCCCCACCAGCAGGGTGTGCAGCCTCAGGTATCCCATCAAGCCCCACTGGGTGGGGAGCACGGCCTGAGGTCTCCTGTCAAGCCCTGTTGAGTGGGGGGCTCGGCCTGAGGTCCCCTGTCTGGCCCCATAGGGGTTGGGGAGGGTATAGTCTCAGGTCCCTGCTGATTGCTCCTTAAGACTCCTTATGGGAACTTGGCTTCAGCTGTGGGCGCCGCCATCTTTGTGACGGAGTGGTGGTTAATTAGCATATTCCCTCTTCATTAGATAGGATTTCCACCTACTTCCAGAAGCCTTCCCGATTTAATATTCTGGGGACTCCATCCACTCTGTTCCCAATTTCTCTGTCTCTGGACTGATAGCTTGTCTCTTATTCTTACCATAGCGTACCCTAAAACATTGTGTAACATCTAGTTTCCTTCATCTTTTTTTCTTTTGCCTTAAGCACATTCTGTTTTACATTTTTTGCACTATGGCATCACCATTTCATAGTTGTGTGAATTTACAAATATCTCTTAGAAGCCAAATATCTCTTAGGAAGGTTTTCTAAACCTCAATTTTACTATCTGTATTGTTGTTCAAATTGTTTCTTCCCCACCAAAATCCAATATAAATACCTAGGAAATCTGAGCTAGTGAATAAATGGAAAATTTGAATACTTTCTCCTCCTTCTCTGCTGGAATGTTGCAACACTACCTTAAAAAAAAGTGCAGGTTTGATCCTGGTTTTACGGGAGATAACCAATTCAAGTTTCTCTCTCACATCAGTGTTTCTCTCTTCTCTGTCCTCCTCCTTTCTCTAAACAAATAAATACATATCCAACCTTTTGTTGTGGCAGTCTGAGCGGACTAATACACCTGTCAAAAATCATACACCTATGGATGAGGATAATGCAGGGGGAGGTAAGGGTAGAGGGAGGGGTGGGAGCCGGGTGGAAGGGAGCTAGAGGGGTAAAAAAGATAAACAAATGTAATAATCTGAACAATAAAGATTTATTAAATAAATAAAAAAAGAATCTATACACTTGAAAAAAAAAAGGAAAACAAAAAAACAACTGTCCCAGGTGACAGCAGAAAGAATTCAAATGACCCCAAGTTCAGTGTCCGAGAGGTAGGGGCATCGAGCTGAAGGAGATGAGAGTTGTGGATGGAGTTCGCAGAATATGGAATCTGAAAGCGTACTTCCGGGTCTCATTTTCAGCTGCTTCATTTTACAGTAAAGGAACTGAAGACCCAACTTCGCACAAAGCCAGTGGCAAACACTTCGCTTTTCCCTGTGAACGCAGGGACCCTTCCCCTGGAGAGGAGGGCGCAGCGTGGAACCCTCTTTGCTGAGGATAATCCCGCTTTCTCTCTCCCCGCAACAGCCTGGCGCTGGCAGGGAAGCAGCTGATTAATTACGAGGAACCATCAGACTCCGCAGTGCCAGCCCCGAGGCGCAGGCCGCCTCTCTGCCCCCGGTGCCAATCTCGGCGAAGGTCTGAGACTCGCCGTGTTTCCTGACAGTCTGGGCTGCCAGGGCCCTCCGCCCCGGGCTCGTTTGGCGGGAAGTGGGGTGACTTGAACAAATAAGACGCTGCCTCCCCGCCAGCAGGCCTGCTGTTTGTGTTGTTCGCAATCCTCCAAAGGAGGGATCCTCCATATGCTCACCTACCCCGGCGCGGGATCAAAGGAAGGAAGAAATAAACGCAAGAAGCAGGTGCCGCGAGAATGCAGGAACGGGATGGGCATTAGGGCCTGGCAGGCAAATGGAAAAGGCGAGAAGTAGCTCATAACCACCCGAACTCCTGAGGTCAAAGGCTGCTCTCCGAAGGCCCAAGTTTGTTTCCACTCTACCCCACGCGATGCCAGAGGGAGCCAGCAAACACAGCTCTGCCCTCACCTCCGAGAATCGCTTTCCGACGCCTCCCAAACGCATGAAAATGGAAAGTAGCGCTAATACCAGCGGACGGTGACACCTGTGTAGTAAGATGCGTGCAATGCATGCATTCATGAACAGGTCCACCTGTGCCCCCTGGATGCTGTATCATTTGGAAATAATTCATGAGGCTCATAAAAGCATCTACCTGTTTTGCATAGTAATTTTCAAATACTATGAGAATCTGGACATATACAAAGAGAAATAGAGGGAAAGATCTATGGAGACTATGACCGTTGTGACCAGGTGTGGTGTCTGTGTGTCCTGTGGCAGAGAGGGAGGCTCAGCTGTCACCCTGCTGCAGTGGTTCTCCACCTTCCTAAGGCCCCGACCCTTGCACACAGTTCCTCATGGGGTGGTGACCCCCAACCATGAAATGTTGCTACTGTGATGCATCGTGATGTCAATATCTGCATTTTCCGATGGTCTTAGGCGACCCCTGTGCAAGGGTCGTTCGACCCCCAAAGGGGTCGCGACCCATGGGTTGAGAACTGCTGCCCTACTGTGTTCTCTGTCAAGTCTGCGCAGAGGTGAAGCTTCCTGTGGGCTTCTCTGAGCTGGCGGGGGAGTGGAGGGCAGGGAGGGGTTACTGGGATGTACCGGGAGAGATGTAACTGCTTCCATGATGGACTGGAGCATGAGAACTCCCCAGTGATTTTGCTGAAACTTCTAGATCCATGCTGCAGTCAGATTTTTCCTGCCACCACAACCCTTCCTTCAGTCCCTCCTTGCTCCTTCTCGCACTTTCCCCACCTTCTGGCACTCTCTCTCCCAATAAATCTCTTGCATGTCTCATCCTATCTTGTCTGTTTCTCAGTAACTCAAAGCAGTCCAGGTGAGAATAGTCAAGAGCCAGTGGTTTACATGTGAAATCAGGAAATGCACGTGGGTACACAATGCCAGGAAATACAGCGGTACCTCGAGATATGAATTTAATTCGTTCCGTAACCTTGAGGCGTGGGAAACTATGAGACGCTCGAGTCGCGGTAAACTGGTGGGTCGTGTGCAGCTGGCCGATCCGCGCGATTACCCCTATCTCAAATGTTGCTCGTATTTCAAAGCAAAAATCGCTCGCTCAATGGCTCGTATCTCAAAAATCTCGTATGTTAGGGCACTCGTATCTCGAGGTACCACTGTACTGGCCTCAGGCATCAGAACTGGGAATGGAAGCCCATCAGAAACACAGATGTGCTATGGGCTTATCCAGAACTGCAGTTTCTGGGTCGACATTTAATACCCATTTGTTCTGGCTTCATCTCGTTCTCTGTCAATCACCTGCACTGTTTACATAACTGAACGGAGACCTACTTTAACGAGCACAGCTTAACGATGTCCCTCTTACCCTGGTGGCTGTACCTTTAACCCACTTAAACTCGAATGCGTAAAAATAAATCGGACAGAACCAAACACATTCCTCCGAAAAGGGTTTAATTACTTCGGCAATTTGGTATTTATTTGTCCCAGTAACCATTAAGATATAATAGACTTTTCTTTTATTAATATAGCGTGAACACCCTCAATGAGTGACATTTAGAGAGGGATTAACATCATTGCCACAGTTAATATCCTCTCACACAGCGTGGGGGTCACGCCTCTTGATCTGCCCTCATGCTGTGTGGCCTCCTTATTTTAAAACAGATGCGCCACTGCCTGCGACTTCCTTCTGTTATCACACACAACCGGCAAAACAGTTCACAAATGCACAGGCATAAGGCAGGGTTCTCGAAACAGCTATTTGTGACGGTGCACTGTGGAGGTGATAAATCAACCCCATTACATTCTGATGCCAGACACACCGAAGCTGTTATGGCCAGGAATCAGACTAAGTAACCCATCATTTTTTACGTTTCCTTTAAAACAAACAACATGAACACGAGAAAAAATAATAAACCTCGTCATTTCCCCATTTCATATCTAATTTCACGTTTCTATCTTGTTCCTTTTGAATAATTTATAGGACTTCTATCATCGACTAACAGAACCTGCAATTTTCTGCGTTTGATAAAAATCATTCCATATTAACTATTTTGGCCAAGGATCATCTGTCAATTGTCTTCCGTTCTTTAAATAATTTATTTTTGTAATTGAATCTTTTTGGTCGTAGCCGGAAGAGAAACTCAACATCACCTTGTTCTACAAATTTCTATAATCCACAGATGGGTGACCAAAGTTTATTCGTGAAAACTCTATTTCAATTACTGCATTGGTTTTCTACACTACGCCTATGTCAGTGTTATGGATTTTTTATTTATTTAACACATAGGTCTGGCTACTTTAAACGAATTGGTGTTTGCACAATAGTGAGAAAAAAAAACCCACAAAACATATTAGCTTTCTACCCTCTGGAGGTTTATATTTGGGAGACATGAAAATTCTATATCTATAGAACAAAAGCCCAGCGACCTAATGGCAGAATGACTAGAATGACCGGTCGACCAGTTGCTATGACGTGCACTGACCACCAGGGGGCAGACGCTTAACACAGGAGCTGCCTGTTGGTGGTCAGTGGGCTCCCACAGGGGAGCACTGCGAGTCCACAGCCACTTGGCTGCCCAGGATGAGTGGCGTTCCCACAGTGGGCCAATCCCCACAGCCACACCCACCACCAGGGCACGAAGCCAGTGCACCGGGCCTCTATTATAATTACAACGTGGGATTAACTCACAGAAGAAAAAAAAAAGGATCATGGCAAAGAAATAGGCGTGACCTGTTTTGATTAAAGTAATCAGGTTGCAGGGACCGGTTTGGCTCAGTGGATAGAGCGTCGGCCTGCGGACTGAGGGGTCCCAGGTTCGATTCCGGTCAGGGGCATGTACTTGGTTGCAGACACATCCCCAGTGGGATCGTGCAGGAGGCGGCAGATCGATGTCTCTCTCTCATCGATGTTTCTGACTTTCTATCCCTTTCCCTTTCTCTCTGTAAAAAATCAATAAAAAATATATTTTAAAGTAATCAGGTCTACCTTCTCGGTGATGGTGATGGTGATGGTGATGGTGATGATGATGGTGATGGTGAAGGTGAGGGTGATGGTAACATGTGAGACAGAACCGAATGTGAAACTGCCTGGGGTCAGAAGCAGCATGTGGCCTCCATGGGTGCGAGGAGTCCAGTGAGTGAGAGCAGGCAGGGGGTGGGACATGGGCGGGAAACCATATGAAAGAAGGAGCAGAGGCCAGAGGGCCACCATGATTTATTCAGGTAAATCTTAAAATAACTACCTCCAGGCCTGCCCAGCCTGTATGGCTCAGTGACTGAGCATGGACCTACATACCAGAAGATTGAGGTTCAATTCCTTGTCAGGGCACATGCATGGGTTTTGGGCTTGATTCTCCGTAAGGGCATGTGTAGGAGGCAGCCGATCAATGATTCTCTCTCATCACTGATGTTTCTATCTCTCTCTCCCTCTCCCTTCCTCTCTGAAATCAATAAAAAAATATTTTAAAAAAATGACCTCGCAGCCTGAGTTTTCCCTAAATTATGTTTAGTTATGTCAACCATTATCACTCCAGCATTTAGCCAGCATTCCACCCAAGTGAACACTGTAATTTGGTGGTAAGAATGGAGTTACAATAGGTCATAGTAATCTATATGACCCTTGATGTTCACTCACATATGTCAGAACATTGTACTACTGCAGTGGTCTCGAGCCATGCTTTGCTGCTCTGTTGACTAATGAGTTTGCCGACCACTGTACTAGGGCTAAACAGTGTACTTTGTACTTAAAAAGAAAGTTTTCATAATGTTTTTTTTTTTTCAGAAAAATAATGTTTATTAATGTAAGTTGTGCATTTAATAATCCTATACTTTGTTGTCTACGTATACATACATAAAACTGTTATGTGGGCATAAATGAGTTGATGGAAGAGAAATTAAGATTACATACGTCATTACCTAGCCCATTTAGTAAATATTACATTTAGTAAATATTAGTTTATCTCCTTCATCTTTTACATGTCAGGCACTGGATTGGACACTTTATTTGTTTCTCACATAAGACAGTAAATTCATTTTGTTTTGCCTTCATCCACGTAAGAATGGGGAATATAAAATTATTTTCAAGTTTCACAAGTAACATTATTTTATCCTATAAAGGGAAGTGCCTCAAATATGCTGGTAATGTAAGCTGAAATGAAATACAGAGCAAGAGGATTTTATAACTTTCTATAGGACCACTGTGAACAAATGTATGCCAGTAATTGAGATGACTTCCACAATTAGTGTAAATTATTATATACTGTGGGGCAAAAGTAGGCATACAGTGGTTCATATAGAAAAAAGACAGGCAGGTGATGATGATTACAATATCTTTATTAACTCTGTTTCTCATATGCACAACCATAAATCTACTTTTGCCCCACCCTATCGATAGGAGGTTTTTACAACAGCTTGGTAACACAGCCAGTGTTTTTCTACCTCCGACCTCTTGCCTGTCACCTGAGGCAAGGGCGCTCAACCTTGGCTGCTGCTGAGGATCACCCAGAGAGCTCTTAAAGTCTCCATGACCAGGCCTTTTCGGAGATCAAACCAAATCTAATCTCAGGGGCAGGGGCCTGGCATTTGTGCCTTGAAAGCTCCCTGGGTGGTTGCAGTTGGGCGGGCAAAGTTGAGAACCACTATGCCAGGGTCCTCTGGGTAGCGATTGGAGGGCCATCTTCAAAAATGCGTGCGCTTGGCTTTTCAAAAAATGTCTGTCCCTTTTCAAATCCTACTCTGCTTTCAAGTCTTCAAAGAATTGGCAGCTGCATTGTGAAGCCTTCCCATTTGACACAGCCTTTGATATTCAATCTGCTCTGTGCATAGCTTTATTATAGCTCACACAGAAATAGTCATGCCTAATGGGAGGAAAAAATGAAAAATTCAACTTAAGGCGAGTTTTTTGAGGGCAGGGAGATAGGTGGATAGATGATAGATAGGTAGATAGACAGACAGAGGTATCCTATATAATAAAACCCTAATATGCAAATAGACTGAACGACGGAACAACCAGTCGCTATGAGTAGGGCCTAAGCTGGCAGGTGGACATCCCCTGAGAGATACTGGACTGTGAGAGGGCGCAGGCCAGGCTGAGGTGACCCTCCTTGCTCCCAGTGCATGAATGTTGTGCACCAGGCCTCTAGTATAGATATATAATCAGTGAAGTAAGTGTATACTTTGATATTCTCTTGGAATTTAATTAAAATAATTTTGAATTCAATAATCACTTTACATAAACATAATAGTGCTCAATGAGTATTTGATGATCATTTTTATGGTGTCATTTAAAATATTTGAAAAATATATAATTGGGTATTAAATGCTAGAAATTTAACATACGCATTGTTTCAGAAAAAAAAAATGTTCAGACAGGGAGAAAAGGCAGTGACTCTGTAATACTAGTACAGATGTATTTATTATAAGAACTGGAGAAGTAACTTTTTTGTTTTGTTTTTTAAAAATATATTTTGATTGATTTCAGAGAGGAAGACAGAGGGAGCAAGAGATAGAAACATCAATGATGAGAGAGAATCATTGGTCATCTGCCTACCGCACACCTCCCATCTGGGGATTGAGCCCACGACCCAAGCATGTGCCTTGATCGGGAATCAAACCATGACATTCTGGTTCATATGTCAATGCTCAACCACTGAGACACAGTGGCAATGCTAATTTTCTAATCTAGTATTTTATTCTCTAGTCTAAGTGAATTCCTTTTTATCAAGTATTTCTCTAATTTTATGTTAGACTCTAGTCTGGTAGACTCTAGATTTTATTTATTTTTTATATTTTCATTTTTTAAAACTTTTTAAAGAAATGTATTTCTTTATTGATTTCAGAGAGGAAGGGAGAAAGAGAGATAGAAACATCAATGATGAGAGAGAATCATTAATTGGCTGCCTCCTGCATGCCCCCTACTACTGGGGATCATGCCCCTAATACAGGCATGTACCCTCGGCCAGAATTAACCCGGGACACTTCAGTCTGCAGGCTGACGCTCTATCCACTGAGCCAAGCCAGCTAGGGCAGACTCTAGATTTTAATTCTGCAGAAGTGGATTGCAAACCCAGATGCTCTATTTGTTTATTAATATGTCCCAGAAAAATGTAACCCCAGTTTTATCTTCTGTAAAGTCGGTACCATAATAACTATCTCACATTTTGTTGCCAAGAAATATTAAATATACCATCATCGTGAATAGTATGTAACAGGTAGTAAATTTGTAATTCTCTCTATGTATAGTAACTTCTAATTCTGTCTGGTTGGCCTACATCCCTGTTAAAGTTTGATATATAAGTTTGAACACAGCGTTTCCATGCACTTTTGTAAGAATGTGAGCACAGGCACAAAGGATAACTTTCTACATATCTGATCTGACACACTGATATTATTTTTTATATTTAACTGCTCTCTCCCCTCAGCAGAAGACAGAAAGGGAATTACTTCGGTAACAAGTTTGATGTTGGTAAACTTCCACGGAGAACAGGGGTTGCAGGATTTATTGAAGTCATCTTGTCTACCGCGTCCTTGAGTTACTCGTCCCTGACTGTAATAACTTGCTGTCTACGGGATCCCCGCTCTCACTGTGGGGGAAAATGCAGTTTTACATCAAGACACACAGACAGCTTAGTCACATGCCCCCCAGAAATTGTTCGTTACTTCTACGAGGAAAGAATGGCTGAAAAGATGTGTAGATCTCCACAGACGGTCATTTTTAAAACTACAAACTGCTTCACCTGCACATGAAACTAGACATTGAAAAAAAAAAATGGAATGCTGTTGAAGTGAAGGGCAAGAATATGACTTGAGCATATTTGTGAATATGCTGCTAAGTTTAAACATCTGTACTGATAAAAAGGTAATATGTTCATTAGAGTGAACGTCTTCCAGACGACCTTCCGGATGTCTTTCAGGCCAAAGCCACAGCGGCTGGGAAGGGCCAGGCTCAGGCCGGCAGTGGCAGCAGCAGCAGGCTAAGGGGGCAGCGTCTTCCCCTGACCCACCAGATTGCCTCCCGCAGAGGGAGGCCAGACTGCCACTTAGGCCGGGGGCCGAGGCAGAGGAGGTTAGGGGCAATCAGGCCAGCGGGGAAGCAAGTTAGGGGCGAGCAGGCAGGCAGACAAGTGAGTGATTAGAAGCCAGCAGTCCCAAATTGCGAGAGGGATGGACCCCTTGGGGAATGTCCGACTGCTGGTTTAGATACAGTACCAGTCCTACCCAGGGATCCAATCTAAACTGGCAGTTGGACATCCCACAAGGGCTCCCAGATTGGAGAGGGTGTAGGTTGGGCTGAGGGACCCCCCTCCATGCACAAATTTTGTGCACCGGGCCTCTAGTGTTAAATAAGAAAGATATATGATAGATAAAATAGAAATATATAGAGATGAAATATACATTGATAGAAACAACAAATATATATGTGAGGAGGTATGCCACAATCCAAAATGATTACTTTAGTTTTATATTTTTATATAAGCAGCAATTGGGGGACTTTGTGTGGGAAAGAAATATTAATTTTGATTGAGATTGTGTTGACTGATGAATTTAAGGACAAGTGACTTATCAATATTGAGTCTCCTGATATGCTAACATATCTCTCCATTAATTGAGTTGTTTTTTTTTTCCTCTGAAAAGTGTCTTATAGTTTTCAATTTAGTGGAATTATATGTGGATGGTTAGCGTTATATATGGACACTTTGGGTATAGGATAATGGTGGGAGAAACAGAAAGATGCTTTCTCTACTACATTACCTTTGTAATTTTGTTTAAGATTCATCAATCAACTATGTATGGCTCTGAACCTAGACCGTAGTATGTGCCATTATTCTCACTGGTTACCCTGACATTAATACTAGGACTACCTTTTCCTGATTACCGGTTTGAATTGAGGATTTGTAAGTCCCCCAAATTTGTTGTTCGTTTTCAAAGTTGTGTGGGACATTCTATGTTCTTTGCATTTCCATGCGGATTTAGAATCAGTTTTTTGTTTGCTTTCTACAAAAGCACTGTTGAGATTTTGATTGAGATTGTGTTGACTGTTTGATGAATTTAAGGACAACTGACTTGTCAATATTGAGTCTCCTGATATGCTAACATATCTCTCCATTAATTGAGTTGTTTTTTCCTCTGAAAAGTGTGTTATAGTTTTCAATTTAGTGGAATTGCATATGGATGGTCAATGTTATTGCTGAATATTTTATGTGTCTCTTGACTGTTAGAGGTATTTTTATTTTGAATTTTTGATATTTCTTTATTAGTATAAGAAATATAATTGATTTTTATTTATTTATCTTAAATATTAACATGATTCTAAATTCAATTTGCTATTCGGATTTCATAGGATTTTTGTTCCTTACAAAATCATGTTGTCTCCTAATGAAAAGAGTGATATTTTTTACTTTACAACCTTGACAATTTTTTTATATCTTAGTACACTGAATAACATCAAAACAATATTGAATAGAAGTGTTCAGTTTTGATTTGCTGCTGATTTTCAGAGCCAAAGCATTTAGTTTTGTACTATTAAAATAAAATGTTATCTGTAGGCATTTTTTAGGATATACTTTATCTGGTTAAGATGATTCCTTATCATTCCTACTTTATGCAGGTATTCTGTTAGGAATAGATGTTAGATTTCATCTGGTGCTTTTCTGCATCATTGAAATGATATGTTTCTATTTTATCTCCTTGTTGGCTTATGAGCTCTATTTCTACTGTGTTTTATGTCAGTGTTTACTCTAGGGTTTAGAATATACACAACTACATGATCAGCGTCTACCTTTAGTAAAAGTATGGCACTTCATTCTCAGTCTGAGCACCTTAAAAATATATATCCATTTATCAGCAGACTCCCTTCATTTTTATACTGCGTTTGTCATACATGTTAGGTCATTATCCTATCTAATAAAAGAGTAATATGCAAATTGACCATACCTCCGCTACACCCACAAGCCATGCCCACCAGCCAATATGAGCGAGTATGCAAATTAACCCAACCAAGATAACTACAGCCACGGAGAGAGCAGGAGGGAGGCTTGGATTGTCCCTGGCAATGGAGGAAGCTAAGCGCCAAGGCCTCCATTGAAGGCAACAAAGTTTCAATGGCTGCCACCACTGAGCAAGGCTTACTTTGCTCCTAGTGATGGAGGAAACCAAGCACCCAGGCCTCCACTTAAGACAACGAAGTTTCAATGGCTGTGCAGCAGAAGGCTTGGCTCTGCTCCAGGCTAGAAAGTTTCATTTGTATTAGATAAATAAATCCCTGATACCAGGGCCTCTGCTTGGGTTGCAGCGGGGGTTGGGAGGGCGTGGCCAGCCTGCAAACCACCACAGGCCCCTTTCCCAGGCCACCCCATGCTCCAAGGGAACACCCATCCTGATCCAGGACACCCTTCAAGGCAAACCAACTGGCCATCACCCATGCAGCAGGCCTCGATCCTATCTAATAAAAGAGAAATATGCAGATTGACCATCACTCCATCACACAAGATGACTGCCCCCATGTGGACACAAGATGGCCACCACAAGATGGCCAGCAGGGGAGAGCAGTTGGCAGAAACAAGGCCTGCAAGGGAGGGCAGTTGGGGTGATCAAACCTGCAGGGAAGGGCAGTTAGGGGCAAACAGGCTGGCAGGGGAGCAGTTAGGATTCAATCAGGCTGTAAGGAGAGTGATTAGGGGGTGATCAGGCTGGCAGGCAGAAGTAGTTAGGGGCAACCAGGAAGGCAGGCAGGTGAGCAGTTGGGAGCCAGCCTGGATTATGAGAGAGATGTCCTATTGCCCTAAATGGGCTGAAGGACACTCCCTCCTGCCACTCATGCACAAATTTCGTGCACCGGGCCTCTAGCATATTATAAACACCACGATATATTGTTACTAATTTTGCTTTAGAACAGTGGTTCCCAATGTGGGGCACAGGCCCCACAGGGGGCAATTTGATTTTTAAGGGGTGCAATTGAAGAATGATTTATTAACAGTGAATTTTTTCCATTTCTTACGGCCCTATATAAATATATATTGTCACATATTTATGCATTTCAGTTCCATATTAAGTTTTAAAGCTATATTTGCTTTTTTTTCATTTCATTTCATATTGATATATTTTTTAACAATTTCTTAGTAATTTCTTCTTCAATACTTCAACTGTCCTTTTTTTTTTCTCTTTCAGGGATGCCATGTTCTTTAGAAGCTTATTTAGACCCATTAAATGGCCTTTTAGGCTTCCTCCACATGAATAGAAATTAACTTTTTGAATAATAAGAATTATATGTCACGGGAGTGGGGAGTATCAGAATTTTAGAAATGCTTAGGAGGGGCATGGCGAACAAAAGGTTAGAAATCACTGCTTTAGAGAATCAATTATGCTTTAAATCAATTTAAAGGATAAGAAAGATTCTTCTCCAGCTCAGTTGTTGAACATTGACCTATGACCAAAAGGTCACGGTTCAATTCCTAGTCAGGCCACATTTGTTGGTTGCAGGCTTGATTCCCCAGTAGGGGGCGTGCAAGAGGCAGCTGATCAATGATTTTCATCATTGATGCTTCCATCTCTCTCTCCCTCTCCCTTTCCCTTTGAAATCAATAAAAAAAAAATTTTTTTAAAAGAAAACAAGCATCTTAGCATTTGCTTATGTATTTCCCACTTCTAATGCATTTCATTAGTGTATATCCAGAGTTCCATCTGATATTATATCCTGTACTTCCACCTGAAGTGGTATACTCTATCTTCCTTACAGTTCAGGTCTGCTGGGAATAAATTCTTTGAGTTTATTGCTCCACTTTTTTTTTTGTCTTGCATTGTTTCTGCACATGGAAAGATATTACTCTTATTTCTCTTTATGTATTCTGTCTCTTTCCTCTGGCTGCTTTTATAAGGCTTTCTCTTTACACTGGTTTTAAGCAATGTGCTTACAATTGCCAATTGTGTAGTTTTCTTAGTTTACTAAGTATGTTTAATCTATGGATTTATAGTTTCATTACATTTGAAATTTTTTCAGCCATTATTACTGCAAATATATTTTTTAATATTTCCTTTCCTTTTCTTCTTCAGGAATGTGTCAGCTGCTCTTAGAGTAGGTCATCTAAGATTGTCCACAATGCACTGTTCATTGTTGTCTATTATTAATTTTCTTTGTGTAAAATTTTAGATCATTTTATTACTATATGTCTTTAATATCAGTAAGATTTTTCTGCAATATCTAATTTGCCCTTAAACTATTCCTTGTATTTTCACCTTGGATATTTTAATTTTCCTCTTTAGAGGTTTTATTTGGGTCATTTAACATTTTTTTTTATGTCTCTGCGTACCATGTTTAATATTTCTTTACCTTCTGACATACACGGAATAGCATTATGTTAATTGTTTTAATATCTTTGTCTACTAAATCTATAAACTGTCATTTCTAGATCAGTTTTATTGATTATATTTTCTCCTCACTCTGAGTTATAGTTTCTTAATAGTTTGCATGCCTGGGCATTTTCATTGATTCCAGACACTGTAAATTTCACTTTCCTGGCATGGTGGATATTCTGGTATTTCTAAAAACACATTTCCTTTTTGTCTGTGATGCAGGCAAGATCTAAGGAAACCATTTTTAGCCTATTAATATTTCATATATTTTTGTTTTGTATAAATTTATATAATTGTATAACTTGACTGATTTTTGAAGGGCAAGATGGTAAGTTGGAGTACATATAATATTTCCAGAAACAACAACGTATTGTGGTTCAACCCAACACCAAGGTATTATTTGAAAAAAATATATAACCATCTAACTAAAAATCTGTCCAAATTAATGAGATACAAAATGGATTCATGCAATGTCGTATTTGTCATATGGCACTGAACAAAGGTAAATTATAATTAGGAAAGTTAACAAATAGGAAATAGGCAATAGTGAACCAGGATAAGAGACATGAAAAAAGCTCAGTAAAGATTAGAAATAAAAGAAAAATACCTGACAAGAAGAATCAGGAATGTGTGAATGGCACTGAACATAGCATAAAGAAAATAGAGAATGGAAAGGTAAAAAATAAAATGTGTCAATGGAAATGAAGAAAAGGATAAAATGAATTTGATAAAAGGAATGAGAAACCCAAAGATAACTAAATATGTTATAATAGCAAACACAGAAAAAGAAAACAACCACACACACACACACACACACACACACACACACAAAAAATGGATTCAAGAAAGCTTTCCTAATTAAGATGCAAACTTTCATAATAAAAGGGCAAACTGGAAAATACTGATACAATAAGTTGATTGTTAAGGCCCACTGTAGTAGAAATATTAGTACTTTATCAGTTCCATAAAACCCTATATATTAGTTACTATTCCATGATTCTTATCTACCAGAAAATACTTATTCAAAAGCAGACCTGGCCTGAAAGAAAGCAACCTGTGTCACCATCAAGGTTGTATAAGAACTTCATCTGTCCCTGCTCCACAGATAAAGACACAGAGAGTCCCATAAATTTACCAAACAGACTGCCACACACAGCTAGTGGATGTCAGGAGCTGGAATTTTCACTCAGCGCTCTCTCTCTCTCTCTCTCTCTCTCTCTCTCTCTCATGCCTTTGGAAACCTTTCCAGGTGCACAGGCGCGGACAGAAAAAGCTCACTTCATGAGTTTCCTGGGGCCGCTCTAATAAAACACCGCAAGCTGGGAATCTGAAAACAACAGAAATGTATTCTCTTCCAACTCCGAGGCTAGAAGCCCAAGATCAAGGTGACGGCTCTGAGGGACAGTCTGTCTCCTGGCTTCCTCCTGGCTCTCGCTACAGCCAGCAACCCCGAGTGTCTTGGCTTGTGAACGCCTCGCTCCAAACTCTGCCTCTAATGCCACATGGCTTTCTTCTGCTCTGTTTTCGCACGGGCTCGGTTGTGGGTTTGTTTTGTTTTGTTTTTGTTTAACTCTGACCTAAAGGTATTTTTTTCCATCAACTTTTAGAGAGTGTGGAAGGGAGAGGGAGAGACCGATGGAGAAACATGGACGTGAGACATATCCCACACGTCCCAACCAGAGCCATGCAATGAAAATGCCTGACTTTGACTGGAATTGAACCTGGGATCCTTCGATCTGTGAGCTGAGGCTCTAACCACTGAGCGAACTGGCCAGGGATCAATCCTTATAAGGGCACCAGTCCTGCTGAAATAGGTGCCTAGGCTACTCCAGTATGACCTCAGCTTAACTTACGTGATTATATCCACACCAAATCTATTTACTAGTAAGATCACATTCTGAGCTAGTGAGAGCGGGGACATCCACATATCTTCCTCAGGAGGCACATGCCTATCCGCATGCTAAAGAATGCCCCCTTCAGTGCCTCCCAGGGTCACATCAGCGGACAGCTGATGTAGCGGTGATTAATCTTTACAAAATGCAAGGTGAGAATGAATTGGTCCTTGGCTTCAAGAAGAAAAGGTTATTTTTTGAACAGCAGTTTCTTTTATGCGGTGCTTATATTTTATTAATAATTAATAAATGTTTAATGCAGATTGCTTTCTTCCAAATAAATTATTGGAATATGTTATAACAGATGTGAATAAATCATGAGTTGTCTGCACAAATATCAGGAGTATAATACATTCTGTTTAAGTATTAGTTAGGTGTCTGAAATAGGGGTAAGGGCTCAATTGTAATATATTAACCACTCTTTCTATCAATGCGTTATTAATTATTGAAGTCCAGCATGTTCTGAAATGACTTTCTAGATGTTCTATTGTGTAAAGCAAGTATTGATATTGATTTAATTTTTCTCTTTTCCTTTCAGCGGTATATAATTGAATCGGGGGAAAATATCATCTATAACAATTAAAGACAGTCTAAAACATCAGCAATCGAGCAAAAAGTTATCATACTACATGTTTTTCTTCTTCTTAAGAAATGAGATTGCTTAGTCAAATGATTTTAATCATTCCCTTAATGGAAATATGCTTACAAGAGGAGAATAAAGTAGCAGAATGATCATCACCTAATTATCACTGTTATCATTATCATCATCAATACTATTTTTTTTGCATTGGCTTTGTGCCAGGCACGGAGAAGAGTATTCTGAAATTTTTCATTCCAACTTCAAAATAATCTGAAGAATGAGATGTTATTACACTTCCCATTTCACCCATGAAAAAAGTTGTGTTTTAGAGCTGTTGAAAGAAATACAGAAAGTCTTTTCTAGAACATAGTTCACAGGAAAGAGCCGGGATTCAAATCCAAGAAGTCTCCCTGGAGGTGGCGGGCTTCACAAGGAAGAAATCTGGAAAGAGCCCGCTGCAGTCGGAGCGCTGCTCTTGGGATTTGAGGTCGTCACTTGTAATCTGAAGATATTAACGACTAATGTGTGTAGTGCATATAACCATCCTGCTTATACAACATGGACTTGTCACATGACAACCAGAATAGCATTTTGGGGGGAGCAGATGGAAGCTCCACTTTCTAGTAAAGTGGGCTCCCTGAATCTCTGGACCCACAGCTTTTTATTAACACATTTTACCATTTAGCAAAGCATATATACATATCAAAGGTAAGGTTTGGTAAACAATAAAGGACCATCAGGTTAGGGCAGTGATCGGCAAACTCATTAATCAACAGAGCCAAATATCAACAGTACAATGATTGAAATTCCTTTGGAGAGCCAAATTTTTTAAACTTAAACTTCTTCTAATGCCAGGTCTTTAAAATAGACTTGCCCAGGCCATGGTATTTTGTGGAAGAGCCACACGCAAGAGGCCAAAGAGCCGCATATGGCTCACAAGCCGCAGTTTGCCGACCACTGAGTTAGGGTATTGCCCTCAGCTGTTTGGCAGCAGGTAATAATATGCAGATTTTCAGTCCTGCCGAAGCCCCAAAGTTCATCAGCCTTCTGATGAACTTCTTGAATAATTATGACCTGCTGAAATTTGCCTCCAGCATGGGTTTACTGCTCACCTATGTTTACCAGCTATTCTGGTTGTCATGTGACAAGTCCATGTTGTATAAGCAGGATTGATGCTGACTCCAACCAGGAGTAGCTCACAAAACTCTACATGGATCCTTCATGTTCCTTCCTGGGTATGATATGAACTAATATATTGGTCTTGAAATTGGCAAAGCCACAGGAGAGAAGGGACCTGGCTCCCTTGATTTACCACTTAGTAAATTGCCTGATCACGTTTTTTAGATGAATGCTAACAAACTTTTCTCACGGTTGACCAGATATCTATTTTTGAGGCATGTGTTACAGGAACCAATGTTATTCTAAATAATACATAAACTGAAATCAATAAATAAATCAGAATTAGCAATTCTTTAAAAACTTGCCCAGGAGACACATGCCTTCCCCCAATCTCCCAGCTAGCTCAACCTCTGCTCATGCAGTTCTCTGTTAATCTCTCCAGCTTCGTCTCATTTCAGTCTTTTCTCTCCGGTACACTCAACTTGAGGAGGATTTTTATTATTATTTTTATTTTTTAAAATATATTTTATTGATTTTTTTTTTTACAGAGAGGAAAGGAGAGGGATAGAGAGGTAGAAACATCAATGAGAGAGAGACATCGATCAGCCGCCTCCTGCACGCCCCCTACTGGAGATGTGCCCGCAACCAAGATACATGCCCTTGACGGGAATTGAACCTTGGACCTTTCAGTCTGGAGGCCGACACTCTATCCACTGAGCCAGACCAGTTTTGGCTTGAGGAGGATTTTTAAAAATATGTATATAATTCTTCCCTTTACATTTTCTATTTTGTAGGTCTGGAATGTTCTTTCCTGGTATCGTTTAATGGCTGGCTCCTTTTTTTTTTTTTTTTTTTTTGCTTTCAGGTATCATGACAAATGTGGAGATGTCACAGCCCCGCCTAATTGTTAGGCCCTTAGACACCAGTGTACCCTATCACTTCTCCTAATAAACGGACCTCAGATAACTCCTACCATTTATTTAGTGCCCCACATGTTAAGCACATTTCCTGGTCTTGATAAAGGACAAAACTATAATTACCTTTAAGTGTTGAGGGAATAAGAGCTAATTCATTCCAAAGGAATGGAAATCAGCCTCGAAAGGTTAAGAACTTCACGGTAAGTTGTACCCCGGGTGACAACAACAATCGAATTTGAGGTCGGACTCTGTCCACTCCAAGTTTCTGCTTTAGAGAACTGGCTAAGGCGACGCTTTCCCAATCCACACAGAGGGGATGTCGTCAGCCACTTTGAGGTAACCCGCTTGGACAGGAAGAGGCTGTGGATCTTAAAAAGCTTAATGATTGCCTGAAGAGTGCCTTAAAGTTTCCTAATTCTAAACCCTTTGAGAGCAGGGTCCAGGAATGTACATTTTATCAAGCTAACAAGGTCACTTGGCTGTCTTTTCTGGGAGAGACCAAGCCCTAGAGAGAGAAGTATAGTCTCCTTACGCTGTGTGAACCACATGGGCTGAGAAGAAACAGCCCAATGTGGTTAGAAGCTGCTGATATCAGGCATCGTGTGTTGTTTCAACTTAACCTATACACCCCTTCCCCTCTGTAAGCATCTGCCTGACTTCCGTCAGACAAATAAATCAAACAAAAAAATAAAATCCACAGAAGTTCCAGTATCATCCCACAAATCGGGGGTGGGGAACGTCTGGCCCTCGGGCCCCCGGAAACCATTCGGTCTGGCCCTGCCAAGGCAACCCCAGGCCGGAATCGAAATTTAATAAATCAGGAGTTTTTTTTCATATTGACATACATTTGTATGAAGTGATTTAATATTGAGCAAATGATGTTCTAAATATCCAAATGGCCTTTGGCTTAAGGAAGGTTCCCCACTCCTGCAGCAAATGAAAGTAAAAAATCAGTAGAGGCCGAGACCAGTTTGGCTCAGTGGATAGAGCGTCGGCCTGCGGACTGAAAGGTCCTAGGTTCGATTCCGGTCGGGGGCATGTACCTCGCTTGCGGGCACATCTCCACAGTGGGGCGTGCAGGAGGCGGCTGATCGATGTCTCTCTCTCATCGATGCTTCTGACTTTCTATCCCTCTCTCTTCCTCTCTGTGAAAAATCAATAAAATATATTTTTTAAAAAAAATCAGTAGAGGCCCCACATAATGGGAAGAAGTTGTGGGCAGGAGGAGGTTCAGAAGCGGGGGGCGGAGGGGGGGTGAGCTTGAAACATTGGCTTCTTCCATTATTAAAAGGCACTTATTGTTCCGTGTTCATTTCTGATAGAAATATGAGCCATAAATTTTCTTCTATTTCCAGATCCTATAGATTTTCGACAAATCTAACCACAATGAAAACATTTATATTTTATTATGGCCGATTCCACCG
>PVJN01015551.1:0-44216 GCA_004026805.1 Lasiurus borealis | reverse complement strand
TCAGTGAGTTCCGGGAACATTTCTGGAAATGCAGACGATTAGCTACTGCTTGCATGTTTTTAAACAGGACATTTTTGGTGCATGCCGTCTGCCTCCCTGGTTACACTGGGAAGTGTTGTGGGTTGTGTGGGTGGCAGAGTGTTTGGAGCAGGGAGGCAGCCCGTAGCCTATTTCCAAACCTCCGGGGTAACTTTTTTTTTCTTTTCTTTCTTTTTTGCTTGTTTGAGCTTATAATGGAATTTTCTCCTCAGGCCAATAGCTTGAAAAACAAAGCCATGTTCTGCCCCATGTGGTATCAGAATTGTCCATCGATTTAGAGCCAGGGCAGTGGGCGAAATGGTGAAGACACTTGAAATCCATGGGAAGCGGTGGCGGAAACGGAGATGTGTTTGGCTTGGCATCCTCAGGAGACTGGAGAACAGTCCCCAGCTATTTAAAGGGCTGGTCTGTGGAGGAAGGAATGGGTTGCTCTGTGCTTTCCCGAGAGCAGGGGCTGGAGAGAGGCACCGGAATCCAGACAGTGATGGAGTCAAAGGGCACATCGAGGTAGGGAGTTCTCTCGGGACGTGGGCTGGACAAGTGCTTGGTGCAGGGTCATGGAGGAGATTCGAGTGTTAAGAGATGGCGGGTGTATATGAAGCACCTCCTAAGCCCGAGATTCTGAGATAAGGCTGCAGACATGGTCAGTGGCCACAAGCACAGATGTGTGAAGAGACTGAAATAGGACCATCCCTCCACCAGAGGTGTTGGTCTGCGGCGTACAAGCACTCTATTTGGTTAGAGATACCAGGGTCCCCACCCCAAAGACACAAACGGCTCTAATAAAAAGAAAATGTTATCTAGGCTAAAAAGAGGCTCAACGCTTTTCTTCTTTTTCTGTTGGATCCGCCTTGTTTGGTTAGGAGAACGTGGCAGAAATCCTAGCACCTAGGAGAGTGTTTTAAGACAGCTAGGGGGACCGGTCAGCAGAAGGGAGAGGGCGGTAGAGACAGAAAGAGACCCGGTGAGGAAGGTGTGGAGTGTTTGGCCCCGAGTTGTTGTTGGGCGGCGGGGATGGGGATGGGGAGGGCTCTCCTGCCTGTAGCCTTGTTGTGTAGCTGGCGCTTTTCATTAGCACGTGCTATGGACCGAATGTTGGTGTTCCCCCCAAATTCGGATGTTGAAATCCTAATGCTCCAAGATGCTGGTTTAAGCGATGGGAGGTGCTTGGCCATGAGGGTGAGTGAGACGGTGCTCTTAGAAGAGACCCCTGCACCTTGTGAGGCCCCAGGGACGGCTCAGCGTGGCCCAGGAAGCACACTTGCGGCAGAATGGACAGCACTGGTTCCGTCCGCAGGTACCCAGCAGCTCCTGGGGCAGGGGCTGTGCTGGGCACTGGGCTGCACAGGCCAATAGGCCTCTAGGGAACCCCGTCCCAAGGGCTGGGGCGACAAATGAGACACTTCAGGCCCATGTCGGGGTGCCACAGACAGGGTTGGTATGTACACAACGGAAGACACTGGAGGTCACACTCCCAGTGGGGGCCTCAGGGGGACTCTCTCCAGCAAATGCCATCTGAGCTGAGACCTAACGTGGGAGATGGCTGGGCGGGGGGGGCGGGGCTGAGCAGGGGAGAAGGCATTCAAGCAAACTCATCCTTCACCCGCTCCCCAACTTTCTCTAAACCCCAGAGGCCCTGGAGTGCAGTGATGCTCTCTGGTGAGAACATGAAGTCCCCCCACCCCGTGTTCCCCGCACCTGGTTTTCACCCTTATTTAACTGCACCCCTTCCTGCACCCCAGTGGTCTTCACCCCTCACCTACTGGAAACGTCTGAAGCAGAGAGGCTGGTCTCAGTCATCTCTGCATCCCCTAAAGCAGTGGTCGGCAAACTCCTTAGTCAACAGAGCCAAATAGCAACAGTACAATGACTGAAAATTCTCCTGAGAGCCAAATTTTTATAAAATTTTTAAAAATATATTTTATTGATTTTTTACAGAGAGGAAGGGAGAGAGATAGAAAGTCAGAAACATCGATGAGAGAGAGACATCGATCAGCTGCCTCCTGCATGCCCCACTGTGGAGATGTGCCCGCAAGCAAGGTACATGCCACTGACCGGAATCGAAACTGGGACCTTTCAGTCTGCAAGCCGACGCTCTATCCACTGAACCAAACCGGTCTCGGCAAGAGCCAATTTTTTAAAACTTAAACTTCTTCTAACGCCACTTCTTCAAAATAGACTCACCCAGGCTGTGGTATTTTGTGGAAGAGCCACACTCAAGGGGCCAAAAAGCCGCATGTGGCTCGAGAGCCGCGGTTTGCCGACCATGGCCCTCAAGCATCTTGTGCAGCCCCCAGACCTTGGTGATGCATAAAAACACTGTGTGAGATGAAATCCTCTCAGGCCCACGGACCAGTATCCTGGCTAGATTTTCAAGGGGCCGCTGGCAGAGTGACAGCCTGGAGGTAAGAAGGGGAAGGGAAGGTAGACAAGGAAGAAAAATAAGGCTGAGAGAGAGGGATGGGAGGAGGGGCTGGGAGGAGGCAAAGGAAGGTAAAAGGTGCGCACATTGGCGAGAGTACAGTGCCAAACAGAACCTCACCACCGTGCTCCGGGCCCATGAAGCCTTGGCTGGGGTTCCCTGTCCCTCGTGGGAGAACCCCAGGCCTCTCATTGGGATCTGATTTCCACTCATTTTCTGAGCAGCAGGGGAAGCTCCAAGAAAGAAAGGAGGGGAAAAAAGCCCCACAGACCCAACAATTCCCCCCTTTACAGGGTGAGCCTGGACAGACTGCCAGGGTCCGTTCCCAGCAGCCTGCGGGAGGGAAGCTGGTGGCTGTCACACTTCGAATTGTCTGCACAACCCCCAAGCCAAGTTCCCGAGCGAGCGCACCTCATTCTGTTTTGCAGCTGGATAAATACAGGAAGGAAGAGAGGAGCTGGCATCACACGTCTGAATTAGCACCAAGTCGCTCAGCCTCCACCCCTCAGGAAATGTCCCCATTGCAGCGGAGGAGGTAACTTCGCTCTCTCTCCACTCCCCGCTCAGCCCGCAAAACCTGCTGAGAGCTGGTCTCTCCCCTCTCTCAACCCACCTTTGCCCTCCCTGTCCTCACTGGATCCTCAGCTGGATCCTTTGTCTATGTCAACAGGATCAAGAGATCACGTGAGAGAACGCTAACACTGATGGAAGTCATGGAGAGTGAGGATGGTCTCTGAGGTTTACTGGTCTGAGATGGAAAATTCCTAGAAAAAAGAATAAAACCTCCTGGAGTGTCCTCTCTAGTAAACAGTATAGTATATAGTAAACAGAATAGTATTATACAGTCCTTTCCCTTCTTACCTCCAGGCCTTCACCCTGCCAGCGGCCCCTTGAAAAATCTAGCTGGGATACTGGTCCGTGGGCCTGAGAGGATTTCATTTCACGCAGTATTTTTAGGCATCACCGTGGCCTGGGGGCTGCACAAGATGCTGTAGGGGATGCAGAGATGACTGAGACCAGCCTCTCCACTTTAGAGGAGGGGGTAAAAAATCACTAGGGCACAGGAAGGGCTGCAGTTAAATAAGAGTGAAAACTAGGTGCTGGAACCCTAACCAGTGTGGCTCAGTGGATAGAGTGTCGGCCTGTGAACTGAAAGGTCCCAGGTTCGATTCTGGTCTAGGACATGTACCTTGGTTATGGCACATCCCCAGTGGGAGGTGTGCAGGAGGCAGCTGATTGATGTTTCTCTCCCATCGGTGTTTCTAACTCTCTCTCCCTCTCCCTTCCTCTCTGTAAAAAATCAATAAAATATATTTCAAAACAAAACAAAACAAAAAAAACTAGGTGCTGGGAGTAGAGTAGCGGGGAGGTGGAACATCATGTTCTCCCCAGAGAACATGAATTAATTGCAGTAGAAAAAGAAACATTTTTCGGCTGGTTATCATAAGGTGTACAAGAGAGGGAACTAAACTTCCAGCTTGAAATGCTGAGCAGTAGGTATCCTACAAGGAGTTAGTCAAACTACCCAGAGTCTCGTACAGTTTATGCAGGAGGTGGGCGTCATAGATTTACCGGGCACCACTTTTCCAAAGGGCAGTTGGGAATCAAGTGACCAGCACCCTCCTTTCTCTAGTACACACTCCATATCGATTTCAGAAGCCCAGAAAAAGTACATTCCTGAAAGACCAATAAAAATGTTAGTGGAGGAGGGAAGAAGTAGACGGGGTATATAGATTCCAAAGATTTAAACAAGATGAAGTGATTCCTCAGGTATGTTTGGGCTAGGACATTCACTGTATTAGTTGCTATGCCCGGGCACGTAACGGCAATAAATAAGTCATGTCTTGTCATGTCCTCTCGGGGAACAATGTGCTGTGGAGTTACAGCCAGGGTTGAAAGATTGCCACGAGCTTTCCTCCTAACCTAGAGGCCATAAGTACCTTGTTCAAGAGCCTGCTCAGGGGTCTTTCTCTGGACCTTGAATGCCTTATTGATTATTAAGTCTTATTATTGGGCATTAAACATCTTTGCCAGAATAAGAGCCTTAGTGAAGATATTTTTTTAAAAAAATTTACTGATTTTTTACAGAGGAAGGGAGAGGAGTAGAGAGTTAGAATTTTTGATGAAAGAGAAACATCAATCAGCTGTCTCCTGCACTTCTCCAACTGGGGATGTGGCCGCAACCAAGGCACATGCCCTTGCCCGGGGACCTTTCAGTCTGCAGGCCGACACTCTATCCACTGAGGCAAACCGGTTATGTCTGGTGAAGATATTTCTAAGCATCACTTCCTTGGTCATCTTTGATGAATTTCAGGGCCTCAATTAGTAGTGGGGTTAACAAATGCTGCCAAATTCAATATACAGCAAGCCTGCATTTTATTTTTATAAAAAATTTTTAAGGTTTATTTATTTTTAAAATCCTCACCTAAGGATATTTTTCCATCAATTTTTAGGGAGAGTGGAAGAGAGAGGGAAAGACAGAGAGAAATACCAATGTGAGAGAAACACATCAATTGATTGCCTCCTGCATGAGGCCTGACCAAAGGCCTGGGCAGAGAAGGAGCCTGCAACCGAGGTACAAGCCCTTGACAAGAATGGAACCCTGGACCCTTCCGTCTGCAAGCCAAAGTTCATCCACTGAGCCAAACTAGCTAGGTCCTGCATTTTATTTTTAAAGATAGATTTTTCTCTGTCTAAGATTCAATTCCCACATATACAATAATTACAGGGTCATTTAACAAGCGCTCACAGCAAATTTGATTTGAGATAGTCCTCAGTAGCTAAGGCTAAGATTGGAATCCTTTATCTGGAGGGAAAATGACCCAAAAAGATAACAAAAAAGCACAACTGTTTTGGTTGACCAATATAACCACGATGGAGTTTGCAGAAACAGGACCATCTGCTGTGTGAGGAGCCATGGAGAGAGATTCTGTATTTATAGAATCCTGAGTGGGAAAACCAGGCACATGAATAAACTTTTTTCTACTGAGCCCACTAATCTGAAACCTATTTTTCTTCTAGTTTCTGTCAACATATACTGTTGTTGTTGTTTTAAGTCAATTTAATAGCAGACAGACTTGCTATGAATAACTCCCAAAGCAGGATCTTTTCCTAAAATACATTGCAATTGACAATACTGTCAGCTCAGTCTAAGGGGGTTATGATGCAACTTTGGACCCCAAGGCTGACTCGGCTGTTCATTGCTCACCAGGGCAGAGCAGGGTAGAAGAACTCCACCACCAACTGTTCTTAGTATGGACCTTTAGAAAGGAAACTTTCTATAAACAAATGTTTCCAGTGGATGTACCTTAAGCCGACCTGAGAAATTCTTATTTTTCCCTCTTGGTTTTTTAAATGAAAGCTATTGCAAGGAAAATTTTTATATTAGGTGCTAAAAGTGGTAGGCTGTTCCATACATTCCATATTCCTTTAAAAACGCATTATTTCTTACATCCTTTGGTAAAATTTTATTTTAGAGAACCTGACATCTTTTGATAGCGCGTTGCTTTTACAGGAATACCTCTGTGTGTTAGAATTACTCTGTATCATGGTGGAGAAGGTTGGAAATCAAAGGGAGAGGTGCTTCTCTTTCAAAAGCCTATAAAGTAAGCCTATAGGGTCATGCTTCACTCAGTGAATTCCATGAAATTTTACCCTGAATCTAACTCTGGGGTGGGGGAGGAATAAGGGACATCATTATTTGCCCGGTGCCTACTATGTGCCACATAATACCCCAAGCATATTAAGATAGCCTTTATCTCTTTTAGTGTTCTCAGCAATGCTCATCATCCCCTGCATTGTACCTGAGGGACTGAGGTCCAGAGAGGTTAAGCAACTCACTGCAGGTCACACAGCTCGTTAAGTGGGTAGGCCCAAGTAGCTCAGACAGACACTGACCTGTCTTTTGTTTCCTGCTAAGTAGAACAGGCCATCTATTTCGTGGAGGTTTGGTTCAGCAGTTCAGCTAATTGACTGCGCATCCCTTCTGCTGCTAAATTATTGAAGGAGCCTCTTGTCCCACGTGTGACCTGGCTCCTTAAGAATTATAGCTAATGAGAACCTTATGGGCCAGAGACTCTGCAAGGGTGTGCATGCACCTGATCTCCTTTCATTACTACAAGTGTCAGAGGTGGCGTTTTCTCCACGTTACAGATGACGAGCTGTCTCGGGAGGTTAAGAGAGTTGCTGAGATGCACCGAGTCAGTGGGGGGCAGAGCCAGGACTGGATTCGGGTCTGACCCCACGGCCAGAAGGAGCTGTCCTCGACACCCGAGCTCCGTTTGTCAGTCCGCAGGCTAGAGAGCTTCGGTGCGGATTTAACATTTATCCACTGTCTGCGGTGTCCCGGGATCGGGCACGTGGACGAGAGAGCCGCGGCGGCCCCAAGTTCTCCGTCCTCGCCGTGGGGAGCGGGCTGCGCGGGCAGCGCCCGGTTCGGCCACGACAGACGCGCCGCCCCGTCCCCGGGCGGGAGAGACACGGGCAGGGGCCCGGGGTCCCGGCGGCGGCGCAGGTGCGGAGGGCTCGGGGCCACGCGTCTCACCCCGCCGGGCGGAGAAAGGCCAGCGAGGGCCCGGGGTGCCCTCTCAGAGCTCACGCCGGCCCGCACCGACCCCGCGCACCCGGCAGGGGCGGGCGCAGCTCGGACCCCGCGAGGAGCGGCACCCGCGGCCACGCCCCCAGAAGTGACGCGACGGCTACGGCGTCCGGGAGGGGCCCGGGGCCGCAGCGGGGGGGGTTCAAGACGGGCGGCGGCCGGGGCGATTGGCAGAGCGGCGGCTCGGAACGCGGAGCGCGCGCCCGCGCTGAGCGGCCAGACGACCGCGTGCGGGGGCGGCAGGGCGGGGCGCAGGGCCGCGGCGGGGCGGGGGCGGCGGGCGATGCGGGCGGCTGCGGGCACCCGGCGGGCTGGGCTCGGCCGCCGCCGCCTTCTCCGGCTCCGCCGCGGGGGCCGCCGTGGCTGCCGCGCTGTCCCCGAGGTCCCGGCGTGAGGAGGCGGCGGGCGGAGAGCGGCGTCCAGTTGGAGACGGAGAGCCAGAGGGACCCCCGCGCGCGTCCTCGGTGAGCGGCGCGCCCCGTCGGGGTCTCGCGGACGCCGCCTGGGGAGCGGGGAGTGGGGTCGGGGGCGCCGGCGGCGGGGCGGGGTGGCGGGCTCCCCTGGGACCCTCCCGGCGCCGTCCCTCGGGGTCCCGCCCTGTCCCGCGGCGCGCACAGGTGGACCCGCCGCGCCCGTCCGCTCCCGTCGCCCCTGACTTGGCCCCGCAGGTCCCGCGGCGGCGCCGGCGGCGGCGGTCTGTTTGTTTGTGTTGCGGGGGGAGGGGGCGCGGGGCGGGCGGCCGCCTGCGGTGACAGGAAGTTGGAAAATGAAAGTACAGTAACTCGGCGCTACCCGGGCCCGGGCGGCTGGCGCTTCCCCCGAACTTTGATCTTCTCCGCGGCGCACGGCCACCCGCTTCCTCCCCTCCTCGAGCTCGCAGTCATCCGGTGTCGAGTGTCCTGTCTCTTCCTGCACCTCTCCTCCCCCCGCACTTCCCGCTTCACGTGGAGCTGGGCCGGTAGCTGCTTAATTCCCAGGAAGATCCACCGGAGTCATCTTTTAGGGCGCAGAAGAGTAACCGGCTCTGCTAGGAAAGAAGAGGTTTTGTTTGGGGGGAGATGCGCGCACAGTTGGCGATTTCCCAGCTTATTGCCGTTTGAAGTTTAGGGCATTGAAATAGAGACTCTGAGTTGTATTCATCAGGCCCGTTCGGCCCATCTCTCGGGTGACCGGGTCAGATCTTGCCACTGCTTGCAAACCTTGGTGCTTCAACGTTTAAGACTGCCAGAGGTGTTTCGTTAAAACGCAGTTAGGATTCAACCCCTCCCTCCAACTCTCTCTCCTCTTTGATTTTTTTCAAGCATTAAAGTTACAGAAGTGGAATCCATGACATTCTTAGGGAACTGTTGTCTTCCAATTGTATTGTAACATAGCAGTATGCTTTTATTTTTTAATGTATCTTATTGATTATTTTACAGAGAGGAAGGGAGAGGGATAGTCAGAAACATCGGTCAGCTGCCTCCTGCGCACCCCCCACTGGGGATGTGCCGGCAACTATAAGGTCCTTGCTTGCCCTTGATGAGACTCGAACCTGGGACCCTTCAATCTGCAGGCCGACACTATCCACTGAGCCAAACTGGTTAGGGTGCAGTATATTTTTAATAATATTCTCTTAGTATAGGCTACTGTTCAGACAACGACGATGTTTTGATTCAAGGCAAGTCTTGATACATCTCATAATTCGGTGTTTCATTTAAGCAGACCGCTGAATTTGGAGACATTTCTTTTTCTGGGTCTTAGCTGCTGTTTCTGAAAAAAAAAATTGGGCTGTGGGTCACCACAGCAACTGGACTTTGTGTATCACAAACATATTTAGGGTGGAAAGTTTTCATTTAATAGAGACTTCCTTTCCCTAATAGATTTTTTCAACATGCTCCCTCTTTCATTTTAGCACAACAGGGATTTGTCTACTGTCTTGGAAGTGTTAATGTAGAATCAACTGAGTTTTCACCATTTAGCCCCTCCAAAATCAAATTCCTTAATTTGGATCAGGTGTTTCCCTCCCGCATTATATTTCTAAAAAAAACAAAAACAAAACACTTTTAAAACTGTAATTGTAGGAAACTTGAAATTTTCGTGAGAAGAAAAATAAAGGGTTTTTATTTATGTTTTGACTGATAGGTGGCAAGAATAAAAGTATATTTATTTTACTCTTCATTTTACCTTTGTAGTTTTAAAATTGTCTTCTGAAATCTTTTTCCTTTTGTTCTTTTATGACTGAAGGAATCATTGGATTTCATATTAATAGCACACCTTTAGGAACTAAAATGAAGATATTCAACTTAACCTTATACCCAGAGGTCCCCCAACTTTTCAAACAAGGAATAACCTGGTATCAAAATTGAATGAATAAAATGTATCTTTAAAGTGCCCTCTGAAGATGTCCATTGTATGTCTTTGGTTTTTTGTTTGTTTGTTTTTGCAAAAGAAAATTCTCTTCCAGTACTTCAGTCCAAAACCACAATGCCATTTCTTTTATTCCTAGCCTTCTATCCCAGAGACTGATGAGGAAGGGGTAGCACCAACATTTTCCACAGCAGTTAGGTTCTGCCTTAAAATATCAAACCGCTCAATACACTCGCTCCCCTAGTAACCAGCCCGGTAAAAGTACAGGCACCTTGGAAACACCTGTACTTTTGGGAAACTCCCCTTTGCTCAGCTGGCACCTGCGTGCTCACTGTGGCGCTATTGATGCTCTTCTGTCTTTGCATGTATAGCTTGGCTGTTATAAATCTGTGAGGCTCAAACATGATCTACATGAGAGGTATCAAGACTCTCTAGGGTTTGGTTTTGGGACTTTCTCCAAAAACATGGAATTGTAGGCACCAAATTTGTAGTAGTCTTTACTTACTTCTTCCCTTCTCCCTTCCCCCATCTTTCCATCACCATGATCATTGAATTCACACATTCACACCCCTCCTATAAGCATTCTTTAAAAAATTTTTTTATTTATTTTATTTCAGAAAGAAAGAGATAATAACATCAATGATGAGAGAGAATCATTAATCAGCTGCCTCCTACATTCACCCTCCTGGGTATCGAACCCGCAACTCAGGCACATGCCCTGACTGGAATCGAACCTGGGACCCTTCAGTCCGAAGGCCAACTCTCTATATGTCCATTGAACCAAACCAGTCAGAGCTATAAGCATTCTTGATAATGAAGATGATATCTGGAATTGTAGACTTTGGTTTAGCTAAAACTTACTAGAGAGTAGTTTTAACAGGTTTAGAGTAACAAGCAATTGTTTAAATGGGAAACACATGTAAGTTAAAAAGTAACTTGCCATGAATGGCATCAGAAGAAGGCCTCTCTGGTAAAGTTGGAGAAATAACAGAGAACCCCTCCTCCTCTGCCCCCCAGTGCTTGATGGATAAGAATATAAGCCACTGTTTGAACCCAGCTTAAGTGAAGCTTTGGGAAACTATGGTTTCTAGTGGGCTTGGTTATTTAGCATTAAAGTAGCACTTGGTAGTTGTGGGTTATTTAGTATCTAATATGTAATAGTTCTTTACACAGACTGGCCAGGTGTGAATGCTGTCCATGAAGGGAAGTAGTTTCCCTAATGAACAGCAGGTGACCTGTGGTGAAAGGGAGTTGGATTCATGGCCTCAGCTTCTCCGTTAACTTGGGAACTCTGGGAGGCATCTCTCCCTTTCTGTTCTTTGCTATTTCCCCACCTCTGCTTTTGGGTGACAGTATGTACCTCTGTATAACCAGCTTTCAATGTGATAACTCTGAGGGTAGTTGGGGGACATTTTGAGTGTCTCAGAAAAGTTATAGAAACCCAAATATTTTCTACTTAAGTCCTTAAGTCCTTATCTCTGCCCTTTTTCGGAAGCATGCGTGGTGACTCCTAAGGATCCCGGCCTCTGTGAGTTATACCTTACTAGTGGGTGCAGGCCAGGCCTAGGGACCCCACCAGTGCACGATCGGGGCTGGAGAAGGACATGGGAGGTTAGCTAGCCAGGGAGGGATGGAGGGAGGGCTCCAGCCTGTCTCCTTCAGTCCCAATCATTTGGACCCCAACAGCAAGCTAACCTACTCTTCAGAGCGTCTGCCCCCTGGTGGTCAGTGCACATCAAAGCATAGCATATTATGCTTTGATTGGTTGAAGGGACAACACTTTGCATATTAGGCTTTTATTATATAGGGTTAGATTGAGCTTCTCAGGCCTACTTTTTGTATCATTTATAGAATTAGTTTGTTTTTAACATTTGTCGAGATAATAATTCACATACCATAAAATTCACCTACCTATAATGTAAAATTAAATGCTTTTAGTTTATTCACAGAGTTGTGTAACCACCACCACAATTTAAGTTTAGAAAACTTAAATCACACCATTAGTAGTCACTCTCCACTCTTCTTCCCAACCATCTTCCATCTCTCCACAGCTGGTCTACTTTCTGTGTCTAATAGATTTGCCTATTCTGGATATTTTATATAAGTGGGATTGCACAATAACTGTCCTTTGTGTCTGGCTCCTTTCATTTAGCATAATGTTTTTAAGGTTTATCCACATTGTAGCGTGTATCAGTACTTCATTCTGTTTTCTGGCTGGATAATATTCTATTGTACGATTGTATTACATTTTATTTATACAGTGATCAGTTGATGGACATCTGGGTTCTATTTTTTGGATATTATGAGTAATGCTGTTGTGAACATTCCTGTACAAGTGTCTGTGTAGACATAAATTTCCATTTTTCTTGGGTCTGGAGTTAAGAGCAGAATTGCTGGGTCATGAGTTAACTGTATTCAGCATTTTAAGAAACCATGAAAACTGTCTTTCCCGTGGCTATACCATTTTACATTCCCACCTGTAATGTATGAGGGTTTCATTTCCTCCACATCCTTGCTAACACTTGTTACTGTCTGTCTTTTTAATTACAGCTATCCTACTAAGTGGGAAGTGGTATCTAAGATGGTTTTTATTTTCATTCCTCTAATAAGTATTGATGTTGAGCATCTTTTCATGTGCATATTAGTCACTTGTATATCTTTGGGGAAATGTCTTTTCAAATCCTTTGCCTATTTTCTGTTTTGTTTTTTCTTTAATTATAAGCGTTCTTTATAATTTTTATATAGGTCTCTATGATTTGAAAATATTTTCCCCATTCTGCAGATTGTCTTCTTACTTGATGATATTGTTTGCAGCACAGAAGTTTCATTGTTATTATTATTACTTTCACTAGTAATTTATTGTTGAAAGCATTACCTATGTCTCCTTTTTTCTCCCATTGATCCCCTCCAGCACCCACCCCAGGCCCTCACTGCCCCATAGGTGCATGGCCTCATCTGTGTCCATGGGCCATGCATATATACACAAGGTCCTTGGTTAATTATCTCCCGCCCAACCCACCTGCCCCTGCCTTTCCACTGCGATTCCACCCTCTGTTCCATGCTTCTATGTCTCTGCATCGACTCTGTTCATTAGTTTATGTTATTACTTAGATTCCACAAATGAGTGCGATCATGTGATATTTATCTTTTTCTAATTGACTTATTTCATTTAGCGTGATACTCTCCAGGTCCCTCCATGCTGTCTCAAAGGGTAAGAGAGTCTTCTTTTCACTGTGCAGCACAGAAGTTTTGAGGTTTTTGTAGTATTTTAATGGCTTGACTTGTTTTCAAGTCCCTGATTCATTGAGATTTCATTTCCAGATTTTAAAAAGGAAGTTTTGTTTTTGTGTTGGTATTGTTCAGTTATAGGCTTTTTAGATGTGCTTATATGTATTTGGCCAGAGTTTTTGTCCTAAAGAATTCTTCCTGTTAAACAAGGTGTTTTGAAGTTTCATGTGAAAACTTGGTGCAAGCAATTCCTTGCTGCTCCATTGCCTAAACCAGTGGTTTTCGACGGGATGACTTTGTACCCTGGGAGAACATTTGGCAGTGTGTGGGCATCTTTGATTGTCACAGTTGGGCAGAAGGTGCTACAAGTTACCTGGTGGGTAGAGGACAGAGATGCTGCTAAACAATGCACAGAACATCTTCCAGGAGGAACAAAGAATTATCTGGCCCAGAATGCCAGGAGTTGGGAAACACTGGCCTAACTAGGGAGGTCCTAAAATTTGGAATATTGAAGGAGCTCATGTCTTAATAATCAAATAAAGTTTACTGATCAAATTAAAGGTGGATTGCCCTGGCCAGTGTGGCTGTTTTGCTTGGGTGTGGTACCATGCAAGGAAAGGTTGCTGTTTGTTTTTTTTAAATATATTTTATTTATTTTTTACAGAGAGGAAGGGAGAAGGATAGAGAGTTAGAAACATTGATGAGAGAGAGACATCGATCAGTTTGCTCTTGCACACCCTCTACTAGGGATATGCCCACAACCAAGGTATATGCCCTGGACCGGAATCGAACCTGGGACCTTTCAGTCCGCAGGCCAACACTCTATCCACTGAGCCAAACCGGTTTTGGCGGAAAGGTTGCTGTTTGATTCCCAGTTAGGACACGTGCCTGGAGTTGTTGGTTTAATCCCCAGTAGGGGGCGTACAGAGGCAGCCAATTGATGTTTCTCTCTCACATGGATGTTTTTGTCTCTCCCTCTCTCTTCTCTCTCTAGAAATTAACAAGCGATTCTTAAGTAAACAAATAAATAAATGGCAGATCTATGCGGAGGAAATCCCTGTGGGCAGATAGATGGTGACAGAATTTGCAGCTTAAATCGGGGAACATTTTGCCCAATTTTCAGTGCTGCCAATTTATATGCAAATTATAGTTATGATAATGGAAACCATTTGAAGGAGAAATACCAGTGGAACAGAAGTAGATTATTCTATACCCCCCAGGCCACACTGAGATACACACACACACACACACACACATCCCTGGGAAATAAATCAACTGGACTGATTAAAATAGAGGCCGAAATGGTGGTCTCCTCAGAGAATATGACAATGAGCTTGTAAGATAAATTTAATGATAGTGATACCCTAGTGATTGGCAGGCATCAGGTTGCTCCTGTAATTTGTGGAACTAGCTTTGTTTCCCAAGCAAGACTTTCCTTAAGCAGTGTGGCATGATTGAGCTTTTAGACTCTGGATTTGATGGCCTAAGTCTCAGCTCCATCATTTGCTTGTGTGATCTTAGACAAATTATTTAGCTCTTTTATGAATCAGCTTTATTTATTTATTATTAAAGTATTACCTATGTGTCCTTATCCTCCCATTGCCTCTCCACTCCCCGACTCATGCCCTCACCCCTCTGGTGTCTGTGTCCATTGGTTGGGCTTATATGCATGCATACAAAGCCTTGGTTGACCTCTCCCTCTTACCCCCATCCTCCTCTACTTCCCCTCCGAGGTCTGATGATTCTCTGGATAAGTTTTTGTTCATTAGTTTATGTTCATTTTGTATTCCACAAATGAGTGAGATCATGTGATACTTCTTTTTCTGACTGATTTATTTTTTAAGTATATATTTTATTGATTTTTTTTTTTTTTTTTTTTTACAGAGAGGAAGGGAGAGGGATAGACAATTAGAAACATCAATAAGAGAGAAACATTGATCAGCTGCCACCTGCACACTCCCTACTGGGGAATGTGCCCGCAACCAAGGTTCATGCCCTTGACTGAAATCAAACCTGGGACCCTTCAGTCCACGGGCTGAGGCTCTTATCCACTGAGCCAAACCAATTAGGGCTGATTAACTTATTTCGCTTAGCAAAATGCTCTCCAAGTCCATCCTTGCTGTTGCAAATGGTAAAAGTTCCTTCTTCTTCTTCTTCTTTTTTTTTTTACCACAGTATAGTATTCCATTGTGTAGATGTACCAATTTTTTAATCCACTCATCTGCTGATGGGCACTTAGGCTGTTTCCAAATCTTAGCTATGGTGAACTGTGCTGCTATGAACGTAGGGGTGCATATATCCTTTCTGATTGGTGTTTCTGGTTTCTGTGGATATATTCCTAGAAGTGGGATCACTGGATCAAATGGGAGTTCCATTTTTAGTTTTTTGAGGAAACTTCATACTGTTCTCCACAGTGGCTGCACCAGTCTGCATTCCCACCAGCAGTGCACGAAGGTTCCTTTTTCTACACATCCTCGCCAGCACTTGTCATTTGTTGATGATAGCCATTCTGGCAAGTATGAGATGATACCTCATTGTCATTTCGATTTGCAACTCTTGGATGATTACTGACTTTGAGCATGTTTGCATGTTTCTTGGTCCTCTTTCGAAAAGTATCTATTTAGGTCTTTGCCCACTTTTTGCTTGGTTTATCTTCCATTTGTTAAGTTGTATGAGTTCCCTATAAATGTTGGAGATTAAAACTTACTGGAGATAACACTGGCAAATATGTTCTCCCATGCAGTGGGCTTTTTTGTTGTTTTGTTGATGGTTTCTTTTACTTTGCAGAAGCTTTTTATTTTGATATAGTCCCATTTGTTTATTTTCTCTTTAGTTTCCACTGCCCTAGGAGCTGAATTAGATACTGCTTCTGCATATGTCTGAGATTTTGCTGCCTGTGGATTCCTCTAAGATTTTTATAGTTTCCTGTCTTACGTTTAAGTCCTTTATCCATTTTGAATTTATTTTTGGTGTAGGTTGGTGGTCTAATTTCATTTTATTGTATGTATCTGTCCAATTTTCCCAGCACCATTTATTGAAGAGACTATCTTGACTCCATTGTAAGCTCTTGCCTCCTTTGTCAAATATTAATTGAGCATAGTGGTTTGCATTGATTTCTGGGTTCTCTATTTTTTTAAATAAATATTTATTGTTCAGATTATTACAATTGTTCCTCTTTTTTCCCCCATAGCTCCCCTCCATCCGGTTCCCACCTCACCCTCTGCCCTTACTCACCCCTCCCCACTGTCCTCATCCATAGGTGTACTATTTTTGTCCAGTTTCTTCCCGCACTCCCACACCCTTTTCTCCCCAAAAATTGTCAGTCCACTCCCTTCCTATGCCCCTGGTTTTATTATATTCACCAGTTTATTCTGTTCATTAGATTTTTTATTCACTTGATTTTTAGATTCACTTGTTGATATGTATTTGTTCATAATTTTTATCTTTTTCTTCATCCTCTTCTTAAAGAATACCTTTCATCATTTCATATAATACTAGTTTGGCCGTGATGAGCTCCATTAGCTTTTTCTTATCTGTGAAGCTCTTTATCTGACCTTCAATTCTGAATGATAGTTTTGTTGGGTAGAGTAATCTTGGTTGTAGGTTCTTGCTACTCATCACTTTGAATATTTCTTGCCACTCCTGTCTGGCCTACATAGTTTCTGTTGAGAAATCAGCTGACAATCATATGGGTGCTCCCTTGTAGGTAACTAACTTTTTCTCTTGTTGCTATTAAGATTCTCTTTTTGTCTTTTGCTCTTGGCATTTTAATTATGATGTGTCTTGGTGTGGTCCTCTTCGGATTCCTTTTGTTTGGAGTTCTGTGTGCTTCTTGGACTTGTAAGTCTATTTCTTTCACCAGGTGGGGGAAGTTTTCTGTCATTATTTCTTCAAATAGTTTTTTTATATCTTGCTCTCTCTCTCTTCTTCTGGCACCCCCATAATTCAGATATTGGTAAACTTAAAGTTGTCCCAAAGGCTCCTTACACTATCTTCATGTTTTTGGATTCTTTTTGCTTTTCTGATTGGGTGTTTTTTGTTTCTTTGTATTTCAAATCTTTAACTTGATTCTTGCAATACTCTAGTTTGCTGTTGGATCTCTGTATGTTATTTTTTATTTCAGTCACTGTATGTTTAATTTCTGGTTAGTCTTTTTTCATATCCTTGAGGGTCTCATTAAATTTATTGGCCTGCCCTGACCGGTTTGGCTCAGTGGATGGAGTGTTGGCCTGTGGATGAAAGGTCCCAGGTTTGATTCTGGTCAAGGGCATGTACCTTGGTTACCAGCACATCCCAAGTGGGAGGTGTATAGGAGAGGAGGCAGTTGATCGATGTTTCTAGCTCTCTATCCCTCTCCCTTTCTCTCTGTAAAAAATCAATAAAATATATTTAAAATAAATAAATTTATTGGCCTTTTCTAGAAAATTCTTGAAAAACCTTATAACTGTAGTTTTGAATTCTATATCCAGTCATTTGCTTTCCTACATTTCTTTTTGTGACCTGTTTCTTTGCTTCCTTGAGTTGATAGAGTGGCTTTGTGTGCTAAGTGTCCTTAGGGTCCAGTGGCTCAGCCTCCCCAGTCACCTGAGGTGGACACACTTTTTTTTTTTTGCCTTTTATTTATTTATTTATTTATTTATTTTTATTTTTTTATTGTGTTACATGTATGCATATCTCCCCATTGGTCCCCCCCTGAGGTGGACACTCTTGCTTCACCTCTTTGTGGTGCACATTTACCTCTTTGTGGGCTGTGTGCACCGTCTTTTGTATTTAAGTCTTGATTGTTTTTAGTATCACTGGGAGGAATTGACCTCCAGGCCAATTGGCTGTGAGGATCAGCTGTGTCTACGATGGGAGAACTTCTGTGCTGGACACCCTTAGGGGGCAAGACTTGCTTCAGTGGTGCTTTGGTGCTTACTAAGTCTGCCCCCTGAGTGTGCCCCTTATGGATCTGAGGAGTTGTAATCTGGATGCACCTATTCTGACCTCTGGGAACACTGGCTCTTGGATCTCCAAAGAGGTGCTAATTTAGCCTCTGCCTGAGGCTACCCAGCAGGAGCTATGGAGATATCTGTAGATTCTTCTTCTTTGTTTAGGTTTTGGAGGTGCCCAGATGAGGCCAAGCTGTGAAGCAATGCAAGCTGCTGTGGGGCTTTGGGCCTTCTTTTGGATGTTCTGGGTCTCACTGACTCAACTGCAGTTTGTTAGGTAATTTTAGATTTCAAAGGACCAGGCCATTCATATGCAAAAGATTCTCCACACAGCTTGGATGGCGTAGAGTCTCGGGGCGGAGCAAACAGCAATGAGTTCCCATCAGCCCTGCCCAGGTCTCAATGTCCCTTGGTAATCGCTGCAAGCACCTCTGATAGAAAAAAGCACCCTTGAGTTCCGCCCAATGCCAGACAGTCCACTTTCTCTCCGAATGAGTCTGGGTCCCCAGAGTCTCACCCGGAACTGGAGTTCAGTGCAGTTGGGAGCTTTTGTCTCCCTCCTGCTTGAATAAGACAGCTGTATACTCAGTTGCCAGCCCTCTCCTCGTGCCAGCCTCTGTACCTCTGCCTTTACTTCTGCAGCTCCTCTGAGTCTCAGTGTGCTTTTCTCTTCTCTTCTAGTTGTAGAATTTCCACTTAGCCAGCCTTCCTGTGGTTCTGGATGATGTCTGTTTTGTCTTTTAGTTGTAGTTTTGAAGTTGTTGTGTGAGGCAGCAAATTCAGGTGTTTACCTATGCTGCCATCTTGGTTTCTCCTCTGGATTCTCTGTTCTATTCCATTGGTCTATATGTCTGTTCTTGAGCCAGTACCAGGCAGTTTGGAGAACAGTGGCTTTGTAATACAGCTTGATATCTGGTATTGAGATGCCTCCTTCTTTGTTCTTCTTTCTCAGGATTGCTGCAGCTATTTATGAATCATTTTTTCCATAAGTAAAATAAGGCTGCAGTCATGTCTGTTGTGGGGATGAAAATAATTAATGTATTTGGAGCACTTAAAACAGTGCCTGATATACGGTGATCTGGGAGCACCAGCTGTTAATATTATTGTGTCTCTCCCTTTGTGCCTCTTTCAGCTCATTGCTATGGACAGTGCTATCACCCTATGGCAGTTCCTCCTTCAGCTCCTGCAGGAGCCTCAGAACAAGCACATGATCTGCTGGACTTCTGACAATGGGGAGTTCAAGCTTTTGCAGGCGGAAGAGGTGGCTCGGCTCTGGGGGATTCGCAAAAACAAGCCTAATATGAACTACGACAAGCTCAGCCGAGCCCTCAGATACTATTACGTAAAGGTAATACACATCCACCCGAGAACAAGAAGTGTTCTTCTCTTTTGTTCAGGTTATAGGTACTAAGATATTGATTTAATTTTTAAAATCTATATATATAAAAGCCTAAGCAACCCTTATGTCGGGTTGACCAGAATGACCTGTCAATATGATGCTCACTAACCATCAGGGGGCAGACATTCAATGCAGGAGCTTCCCCAGTCCACAGGCCCCAATCACTGATGGGGCCTGCCAGCCAACCTCCTGGTCCCTCCTCCCTGGTCCGCAGGCCCCGATAGCCTGATAGAGGCCGGGCCCCCAGGCTGGCAGGCAGGAACAGGGAACCAGGCGTGGGTGGTAGCAGATGCAGCCCCTTTTCCATGGGGGCCAAGGGCCAGCTCCCTCCTTGGGGCTGGCAGCCAACCTCCTGGGCCCCTCCTGCCGGTTCCCAACCCCTATTCATCCCCTCGGCCAGCAAGCCCCAATCAGCCCACCACCCGTCCACCGCAGTGTTGATTGGATTCTCCCCCTGGCCGGCAGGCCCTGATCGCCTGAGAGGAGCCTGCTGGTCAACCTCCTGGTCCTTCTCCCTAGCCTGCAGATCCTGATCACCTGATTGGGGCTTGGCTCTGGGCTGGGATGGGGAACTGGGGGTGGGTGGTGGCAGATGTGGGTGGCAAGGGAAGGATGAGGGGGGGAGGCAGGGAACCATGCCGTGGCGGTACATGGGTGGCAAGGGAAAGAGGAGGTAGGGAGGTGGGGAACTTGATCAGCCCTGGTTGCCAGCCAGGCCTAGGGACCCTATCTATGCATGAATTTTGTGCACCAGACCTCTAGTTGAGATATAATTAAAATAGTTTCAGGTATACAATAAGATTTGATATTTGTTTCCATTGTAAAATGATCACTGTCCTGGTTTATTTTAATTCAATTTATTTTATAACTTGAGCAGTTTGGAATTAAGATGAAGGCTGGAAATGTTCCGATTATCTTTCTGCAAACTGTTACTCAGTACTCCACCCCTAGTGCATCTATTTTACTCTAAACAGTTGTCTGGAAAAGTAAGGATAGGGTTGAAATAAGGAAAAGGAAATCTGAGATTCTTGAATAAATATTATTTTGTATATCATGATTTACTTTAAAAATTGTCATAGATACTTGTTTCTTAGCTTTATTTAGTTTTTACTTTTTAATTTAATACAGAGAACACAATGCATGCCTGTTTCCACATAGAATTGATTCCTTAGTAAAAAGTTTTTTTTTTTAAATTCTCATTTTGAAAATACTTGGGGTCCTGAGGTAAAATAAATGACTCAAATGCATAGAAGTGGAATGAAAAGCTGATATCTTAATTTCTTTCACCTTAAAGTGGTTGACCTTATCAGCTTTGCTGTCTGAGACATGAGTAAAAGCAACAACTAGAATTTTTGAAGGAAGTAGGGACCTTAGTAGAAGTGATGTTTTCAATCAGCATGTATATGGCTTGTACCTTTGGACTTATTTTAGACTAGAGGCCCGGTGCACAAAATTCATGCACAGAGGTGTGTGTCCCTCAGTCCAGCCTGCACCCTCTCCAATCTGGAGACCCCTCGAGGAATGTCCGACTGCCCAAATAGGCCTGGTCCTACGGGGCCTAAATGGGCAGTTGGACATCTCTCTCACAATCCAGGACTGCTGGCTCCCAACTGCTCGTCTGCCTGCCTTCCTGATTGCCCCTACCATTTTTGCCTGCCAGCCTGATTACCCCCTAACCACTTCCCTGCCAGCCTGATTGATGCCTAACTGCTCCCTGCCAGCCTGTTTTCCCCTAACTTCCCTCCCCTGCAGGCCCGGTCGCCCCCAACTTCCCTCTGCCGGTCTTGTCACTCCTAACTGCCCTTCCCTGCAGGCCTGATCACCCACAACTTCCCTCCCTTGCAGACTTGGCCCCTCCATTAGTCCTCCCCTACTGGCCATCTTGTGGCTGCCATCTTGTGTCCACATGGCAGTTGGACATTCATCTTAAACCACAGGGGCAGCCATCATGTGTGTTGAGTGATAGTCAATTTGCATATTATTCTTTTATTAAATAGGAGGATTAGATAGGATAGAGGCCTGCTGCATAGGTGGGGGCCGGCTGGTTTGCCCCGCAGGGTGTCCCAGATCAGGCTGGGAGTTCCTTAGGGTGTGGAGCGGCCTAAGTGAGGGGCCTGTGGTGATTTGCAGGTCGGCCATGCCCCCTGGCAGTCCAAGCAGAGGCCCTGGTATATGGGATTTATTTATCTTCTGTAATTGAAATTTTGTAGCCTTAAGTGGAAGCCAAGGCAGGCCAGGGCTGTAGAAACTTGATTTCCTCCATTGCCGGGGCAACTCAAGCCTCCTGCTCTCTCCAACTTTGTGGCTGCCACCATTTCTGTTGGGATTTATTTATCTTCTATAATTGAAACTTTGCAGCCTTGAGTGGAGTCCAGGTCCCACCAGGGCAGGCAGAAAGCTTGGCTTCTTTCATTGCCAGGGAAACCCAAGTCTGCTCTCTTCATGGCTGCAGCCATCATGGTTGGGTCAATTTGCATATTTGCTCCTGATTGGCTGGTGGGTGTGGCTTGTGGGTATAGCAGAGATATGGTCAATTTACATATTACTCTTTTCTTAGATAAGATTGTAAGTCGGCGATTTTTGATAGTACAGGTAATTGGTTGAGAGTGTTAAGCAATTAAAATCTTTCAGCTTTTATGTAATGTATTCAGTTCACTTGTTAATACAACATGTAAATGTTCTTAACTTACGCTCCACAACAGTAGACACTGTGTTGAGTATGACTAGATAACATAGATGATGCTAGATGAATTTGAAGCTTGAAGTAAACTGCTTGTCACACAGAGGACACCATTAGGTCAGTTTTTTCACGAGCTATGGGAGATGAGAGTATAAGAAAGTATAAGAATGCTTCTTTTATTTATCTACAGAATATCATTAAAAAAGTGAATGGTCAGAAGTTTGTGTACAAGTTCGTCTCTTACCCGGAGATTCTGAGCATGGATCCGATGAAGGTGGGCAGGATTGAGGGAGACTGTGAGGCCTTGAGCGCCAGTGAGGTCAGCAGCAGTTCCAGAGACGTGGAGAGCGGAGGGAAGGAGAGGCCGCTGCAGGCCGGTGCCAAGGCCTCGAACCGCAACGACTACATATACTCTGGCTTGTATTCTTCATTTACCCTCAACTCTTTGAACTCTTCCAAGAGGAAGCTCCTCAAGTCTATAAAGATCGAGAATCCGGCTGAGAAATTGGCAGAGAAGAAATCTCAGAAGCCAGCACCATCCGTCATTAAATTTGTAACAACGCCTTGCAAAAAGCCACCAGTTGAACCCGTGGCTGCCACCATTTCAACGGGCGCCAGTATTTCCCCATCTTCAGAAGAAACTCTCCAAGCGCTGGAGACGTTGGCGTCCCCCAAACTGCCTTCCTTGGAAGCCCCGGCCTCTGCCTGCAGTGCAGCTGCCGCGTTTCCCAGCACACCTGTCCCGTCCCCTTCCTTCCAGGAGCCTCCGAGAACACCCTCCCCACCGCTCAGCTCCAACCCGGACATCGACACAGACATCGACTCTGTGGCCTCTCAGCCCATGGGACTGCCAGAGAACTTGGCGCTGGAGCCGAAGGACCAGGACTCGGCCTTGCCGGGAAAGGACAGAACAAACAACTCCTCCAGATCCAAGAAGCCCAAGGGGTTGGAGCTGGCTCCCATCCTCCTGATCACGGGCAGCGACCCAAGCCCCCTGGGGATACTGAGCCCCTCTCTCCCCACAGCTTCCCTTACGCCAGCACTTTTCTCACAGGTAGCTCTTTCTTTCTCTAGTGCCACCGTTGTTTGCGTTCACTCACCTTCCTAACAAAGCCAAATTTATAACCTCAAGTTTTCATTCTATTTCGGTTTTTAAATGACCCCATGAAAGTAACCCAATCCCTTACCTCAGTTAGGTTCGCCAACACAGGTTTGGAGCACTGTGTTAAAGAACTCATTGTTCTACAAGTAAAGAAATATTTTGGTTTTTCACTTCCTTCTATAGAAAATAACTATTCTCTCTCTCTCTCTCTCTCTCTCTCTCTCTCTCTCTCTCTCTCTCTCTCTCTTTTTGCTTGTATAAAAATCTTACTAAAAACAAACAAGGATAATCTCAGCTTGCTTAAGAATAATATTTAAATGGATGGCTCACTCACAGACCTTCTCATTATTAAGGAAAAACTACCTTTGTGACTCAGTTACCCATTATTTTTCCATACCTGAATTCAGATTGGTTTTTCTGTTTGAGAAAGACCCTACAAAAGATAGTTTAGAAAATATTTTGACCTTTATCTTTCTTAAGTTGTAAAAAAATAATTTTTGAGTGTTTCCTCATGGTAAAATTCAGACTCGCGAGATTTATAGTGAATAGGACAGTATTTGGGTTCAAGGCTATTGTTGTATTATTACCAGGATAAAGCATAACCCTGATGTGCCACTCAGTGAATGTTTTGCTCTGTGTGTTGCAGACGCCCATCTTACTGACTCCCAGCCCCTTGCTCTCCAGCATCCACTTCTGGAGCACCCTCAGCCCTGTCGCTCCCCTCAGCCCAGCCAGACTGCAAGGTGCTAACACACTTTTCCAGGTAAGTGGTCTAAAGCCCGTCTTTTGTAAGGGGGCATGGTAAACAAGGGAAAGGCAGAAACACAGTATCCCCCTCTTTGATTTAAGCATTATATAAAACTCTACTTAATAAGTTTTCTTTAGTTTTGGTTTTGAATTTCTAAGTGTTAATTTCCTAGCCAGCAAACAGTTCAGATAAATATTCACAGCAAAGTTTCCTTTTCATTGTTGACCATTTACATACATTGGAGTTAAACCAAGAACTGTTCTTCACTGTAGTAGATTTTGAGACCACTCGGTTTTTTATCATTTTAAAATGTAGAAATCCTTTTTTATTAGGAAAAATATGTGTACACATATATATTTATACAAACACACACACATATGTATATGTGGAGGGGACTTTGCACATATGTTTCCCTTTTTAACTGAGGATTTTAAGAACTAGAGAAAAAATTGTATATTAAATACTCACATTTCTCCCTCAGAACATACATTTATTAACATTTTAAATACGTTTTTTAAATGACTATTGTATTATCTCTTAAGCAAGATCTTAGGAAAAATCTCATAGCTTTTAATTGTTATTTTGCCAGAACATCTAGACTTTTTTTTTTTTATAATATATATTTTATTGATTTTTTACAGAGAGGAAGGGAGAGGAATAGAGAGTTAGAAACATCAATTAGAGAGAGACATCGATCAGCTGCCTCCTGCACACCCCCTACTGGGGATGTGCCCGCAACCAAGATACATGCCCTTGACTAGAATTGAACCTGGGCCTTTCAGTCTGAAGGCTGATGCTCTATCTACTGAGCCAAACTGGTTTCGGCAGAACATCTAGACTTTATAACTGATAGGCTTTCTTAAGGTTGATTCATTTACTAATCAGGGGTGACTCCCTGGAAGATTTTCTCATGTTTTTATGATTAACTCTTCATTACTTCTTTTGAAAATGAAATGTTAAAGAAGAAAATAAATTAAAAGACACTCCTACTTGTGCATTCTTTGACAAAAAGTTCTAAGTTATTGAGGAGAGCCAAAAAACGGTTTGGCTCAATAGATAGAGTGTTGGCCTGTGGATTGAAGGGTCCTGGGTTCAATTCTGGTCAGGGACATGTACCTTGGTTTCGGGCACATCCCCAGTGGGGGTGTATGCTTAAGAGATAATACACATCCCCAGGAGGCAGCTGATCGATGTTTCTACTCTATTCCTTCTTCCTTTCTCTCTTTAAAAAAATCAATAAAATATATTTAAAAATAAAAATAAATTATTGAGTAGAAAAAGTTGAGGATTTTCCTTGTTTCATTTTTCTTTGCCTCTTGAAAAATGGTAAAACCGGTGATTGCGTTATAGAGGGATCTGAATCCTGCTTAGGTAGCTTCAGCCTAGAATCTCCTTCTAGAATTGGCCTCAGAATATATGATGGGGAACCCTTTTCTGTGATGAGCACCCTATAACTATTTGAACCAGTTATAAATAGAGTTAACAGGTAGGTGTCTCTTTCTGGACCTTTTCTTGACAGTCTGCGATCTGCTTTGTAATTGAATATACTCTGTAGGATTATTTACTGACCTTTCTAAAATCTTCAACTGAAATTAAACGCAATCCTGTGCACCTTAGGAAGTAAGGAAAGGTGTAGGTTTGTGCTTTGCATTCCATCAGGGCAAGCTGGAGAGTATTAATATTTAACATTCTTTTCTTTTTACTTATTTTTAATTTTTATTGATTTCAGAGAGGGAGGGAGAGAAACACCAAGGATGAGAGTGGATCCTTGATCAGCTGCCTCCTGCATGCCCCACACTGGGGATTGAGCCTGCAACCCGGGCCTGTACCCTGACCGGAACCGAATCATGACCTCTTGGTTCATAGGTTGATGCTCAACCACTGAGCCATGCCAGCTGGGCAACATTCTTTTCTTTAAAGTTTTGTTATGACATCACATTCTTTCATGATAAACAGTTACTGCCTTTGTTCTATGAGCCACTGCTGATGGCTGTCATGTTCTGGCTCAGGAAATATAGAAGGGACAGAAAGTGAACGTTCGGTTGAGTCAAAGGATGACAATGTACTTTCTTTTCTTTCTCAGTTTCCTTCTGTTCTGAACAGTCATGGGCCTTTCACTCTGTCTGGCCTGGATGGACCTTCCACCCCTGGCCCCTTTTCCCCAGATCTTCAGAAGACATAACCGACGCACTTGCAGAAAGAGGGAACCAAGGAATAAAGAAACAGAAGGACACTCAGCATGATTGCCTTTGAAATGAGTGGTGGACAGTTCCACAGTGCTGGTAACAGACTATCAGGATTTTTGCTATTCCCATCAAAATGCCTTTTTAGGATTCCCTACCAAGAAGACTCAAGTTGGACTGTGTTTAACAATGCCTTAATTGGAGTCTGAACTCCATCTCCCTCTTTTTCTTTCTTTTATTTCTCTAACAAATACTTGAGCTGTGTATTAAGGCAGTGGTCGGCAAAACGCAGCTTGCAGGCCACATGCGGCTCTTTGGCCCCTTGAGTATGGCTTTTCCACAAAATACCACGGCCTGGGCGAGTCTATTTTGAAGAAGTAATGTTAGAAGTTTAAGTTTTAAAAATTTGACTCTCAAAAGAAATTTCAATTGTACTGTTGATATTTGGCTCTGTTGACTAATGAGTTTGCCGGCCACTGTAGTTAAGGAAATGTTTGGTGGGGTTTAGCAGCTAGCTGTATTTTGGAAGAGCAGTTAAGAACAAAGTTACTCCTTCTGCCTTATTGGGACCCTTTGGTCAGAAAAATAAAACAATTATGCTTTGAACATATTATTTAAAGAAATACGAGTTAAATGAAATTGGCCACTCTAAGTGTGCTTTGTTGGATAACAAAAAGTGAGCTGTGCATACTCAGAAGAGGAAAAAAACATTTCTGTTCACATGGAGGCAGACTGGAGCAGTGCTCTGGGGCTGGTTCTGTATTGCTGTGGAGTCTGACCTATGAAAAGTGACTCTGCAAAAACGCATCCTGCTTACGTTTGTTCAGGAGGGTCTCAGCCACACATGTGTGATCTTGTCTGGGCCTGTCTACAGAGCATGGAGCTAGTCCACTTCAGAGGAGGGACACTTTTAAACCTGGGGTTTAAAACTGTTTGCAACAGCCAGTGAAAATAGCACAGAAAAGTTGGCTGCTCGCTGGGTGTTCCGGGTCCACATTCGTGGACGACAGCATGGTAGATGACCGCTTTTAGAAGAATAAGCCCGGGCTGAGATTTAGAGGCATCTCTGAGTAAAAGATCCAGGTAAATAACTTGAAACAGCATCTGTGGCCTTTCCTAGTTTGAGGATACATCCCTGCATGAAGGATCCTTTCTCTTTCTGTTCCTTCCACCTCATTTTCTATCGTATGTTGATCTTTTAAATGTGAGGTTGAGAGAGGTCGTGACAGTTTTGAAGATGTAATTAGAAAGATGAGAAGCCTTCAGCTCCATGGTGAGGTAAAGGTATGCTGATGTCTTTGAATAGTTCTTTTTAAATTAGAAAGGAGCAGAATTCCTTTGGGAATTCTCATGCTTAGGAATTAGATGGTTCCTATTAGTAGTAAAAAATTTGGGCTTTTGTCTCTACAGTACCAAGTTTATAAAAAACTCCTTTATGGTAATCAATGCCAGCTTTGTTGATCCCCCAAACTGAATTGATATCATCGTCTCTGTGGAATCTTTTGAAAATCTTGGCTTAAAAGTCCAGGATTAGATAGTATATGTGGCCATCCCCCACCACTCTGTCCATTAAAATAGTCTTTTAACCCTAGAAATAGTTCTATAATTCCATTGCATGAACTAAATGGAATGAGGGAATCAAGAATTGAGGGCTCCAAAGGACCCTGATACAAACCAGCACCTTCCAGGTGTACAGTCTAAGTGTGTTTACACCCAAGGAGGAGAAGCACTCGTGGAAGACGGCTGGGCACGTGCAGTGGTAGCAGAGGGACAGTATTCAGGGAGCCGCCTTTGCATTCCCAGTGTGGGAGACCATTCCTACTTCCTCGGGGTCTCAGCCGGAAGGCGTGTGCCTGAGACGTGCAATAGCCGTGTTGAGAGGTCGTGGTGTTCAGTAGTGATGCGCTCATACTTCCCGGACTCCCCCCACCGTGCGTCGTTGAGTCCGCATGCTTGTTTGAAAGTGGACCTCTCAGCAGCACTTTGGAATAGTTTTATTAGGTTGATTAATATTTTGTACATTAAATAAGTAAATTTAAAAAATATATATTTTATTGATTTTTTACAGAAAGGAAGGGAGGGGATAGAGAGTTAGAAACATTGATGAGAGAGAAGCATCAATCAGCTGCTTCCTGCACCCTCCCCACTGGGGATGTGCCCGAAATCAAGGTAATTGCCCTTAACCAGAATTGAACCTGGGACCCTTGAGTCCGAAGGCTGACGCTCTATCCACAGAGCCAAACCGGTCAGGGCAATAAGTAAATATTGATGGGTTGACTGAATTAGATACTTAAAATCGTGAAAACACAAAAAATACTTTTTGGAATTAGAGGAGAAAAGCCATTGGTTTGTTTTCCCAGATGCTCTCTTTAATAACTGTTTCAGCACAGGGATACCTGGGAAGCGAGGACACCATTGGAACTGAGTCAGCAACTTCCTAGGAACGAGTGTTGGTGAACGAGACATCTCAGGCCATAAACCTATCCTGGAGGCCTCTGAGTGGTGTGGGCCTCGAGAAGCTGATAGTGACCTGTTTTCTCTGTGAGATCAATTAATCTGGGGAAGCTTGTGTGTGTATGTGTGTGTGTGTGTGTGTGTGTGTGTGTGTGTCCTTTTCTAAATGAAAGTTTACAACCTTAGCTCAAGTGTCTGAGACAGACCGTTCTATTTGTAAACTACCTCCTCCCTGGAGAAGTCTCAGCTTCATATTTTTTGAACATCCATGGAGTGACATACCACTGCGGACCAGTACACTGAGAGACTTCCATTTGGTAGCTGTTGCTGGTATTCATTACTAGTGATTTTGCCAGGATGAATGTTGGTGGGCAAAGGTAGCCTAAGATCGGAGAGCAGGCCGCATGAGTTTTTGAGACATCTGCTCCGATTATCTTAGCTCTTCGACTACTCTGGTCCATATCTACTCAGTTGTTTGCTGGAAACTGTTTAACTGCCAGGCTCTCCGAAGAGGAAAAGAAGCCCTTATATGTAGCATTTGCTGATTCCCATGTGAGAGTTCTCCCGGTAGAGCTGATTTTAGCTACCACATTGGAGCTGGGAAGGCACACGCACAGCCGTACCCTCAGCCGCTGCCTTCATTCCGTCCTGGGGCGGTGGATTTTCACATAGCTTCTAAAACATTCTTTTTTTTTCATATGCTGATTTTTAAAAATACAAAATTAAAGCCACATGTCTGACTTCAGTAATCTTTTTTTTCATGGTTTGTCACAGTGCTTTTGTGACATTAGACTCCTCATGGCATATTTTTTGTATTCAAACAAAGGTGGAAACTGCCATTGATTTTTTAAAAAATTTATACACAATGAGAATCCAAAAACCCTCAAAAGGTCAACCTTCAGCTTCTTAGAGTTAAAATATAGGTTTAATTTTTCTTATTTTTATGGTTAAAAATAAGTTTAATTCTTTTTCTTCAAATTTTGATGGGAAAAGTAAGCTCATGACCCTATACTATATAGTAAAAGGGTCTGGATTTAAATAAATAACTATATATATATATATATATATATATATATATATATATATATATATATATATTTTTTTTTTTTTTTAATTGATTTCTGAGAGGGAAGGAGAGGGAGCGAGAGATAGAAACATCAGTGATGAGAGAGAAGGATTGATCGGCTGCCTCCTGCAGGCCTTCTACTGGGGATTGAGTCTGTGCCCTTGGTTGGAATTGAACCCAGGACCCTTCACTCTGCAGGCTGACACTCTATCCATTGAGCCAGACCAGCTAGGGCTGGATTTTTTTTTTTTTAAACTGGAAGAATTTCCCAAAGATTTATGTACCATGTTAGAGATTTTAAAAAGGCAGGACTATTTATCTGATACAGTTTCTAGCTTCTCCATATTATGTGTTACTTAAGCTTTCTGTTGCTACTATTCAGTTCCCTTCACATATGGCGGTGTATGATGTCATCTAGTCACATTGTTTTATCCTGACCTCAGAATTTGTGTTACAATTCTAATGTTCTGAAGGCAGTTTTAGTGTTTCTAGTGAATTTTAAGCACATTAGAGATACTCATAGGCATTTCAGAAAACCAGTCTCCAACCTTTTGACCATACATCTTGATCAGTAAAAGTTTTTGAACACAAATTCCCTCTTGCAAATTCATACTGTTAAGTTTATATACTGCTATACTAAAGTAATATGTACATAGACATATACAAAAATAGTAAGAGGATGGCATAAAAAGTAAGTCTTGAGGCTCTGGCTGGGTGGCTCCGATGGTTGGAACTTGATCCTGCACACCAATAGAGGGCAGGCTCGATTCCCAGTCAGGGCCCATACTTAGGTTATGGGTTCGATCTCTGGTTGGAGTGAGTGCAGAGGCAACCAATTTGATGTTTCTCTCTCACATCAACATTTCTTTCCCCCTTCCTCCCTCTAAAGAAAAAAAAAAAAGTTAAGTCTTGAGTAGAAGTTCTATTTCTGCACTGGTGGCTTTGTCTGGCCACATGCACTCTAAGGACCACTGACTCAGGATATGCTTCTCAGTCTAATCTTGCGGGGGGAGGGAGGGGACCATCCGTGGATGCTTTTGTTGGATGTGTAGAGAAATCCTTTACATATTTGATCTAATTTTCATGTAAAATCTCTTGTAGAGATTTGGAATTTTTCAGGAGAGCTTGTCATCAACTTCCTGAAATTTCATATTCTTTTTCATAAGTTACCAAGTAACCCATTACCAAATTTTTCCAGAGCTTCATGCATATTGTTTTGGACAGATACCTCTTTTTCCTTCATAGTAGGTGTAACTCTATAATGTACTTTTATTTTACTAATCTGCTTATAGACTTCTCTGGCCTAATTAGTATTATATTTTACCAACAAATTCAGACTTATTTTAAGATGCTTTATGTTACAATGTATAGTAATCTCCATTTTATTGCTGTATTAGTTAAGTTTTTCTTTTTTCTTTGTAACATTTCAGCATCTGAAGAAATACTTTTCTTGATGGGCCTGTTCTCTTTGTCACTTCATTTATTTTACTTATCCATGCCAGAAAGCTACGACTGTGTTGAGGCACCATCCTTAGATGTGTAAACAGGTATAGAGACAAATGCAGATACTCTGAGCAGAAACCTGGGGCTCTGAAGAATTACCAAACCAATAGGAAAGTTAAAAGATGCATGATATAAGCCGTCTGTTATCTGAAGGTGTGACAATATATCATTTCTAAAAAGGAATCAAGAAGTTAATGAATCCATTGTAGTGAAGTGGAGGCAAACCATAGTTGTGTTTCTTCAGCAGGTACTCTGACCAGAGAATGGGTTCTATGGAAAGTATGTTGTTAATTACCTTCTCGATTTGGGGTCAGCAAGTAAAAGTTTTACTGTTTTTAATGCTGCAGGCATAGCCTGCAACAAGGTGCTCTGTTGTTCCTCTGAGGTCAGAATTCTGCTTCCCGAAGCCAATGTTTTCATCTTTGGATCTGGAAATCTTGTGGGTGGTAGTGTATTAAGCAAAAAAAAGAAGGCGGTTTGATTTCATTTCTCATACTTGGTGGAACCTGTTATATATAAAAATCGAGTTTTGACCTGTAAACAGAGCAGATCTAAAAGGTGAATTGTTAATATAGTATAAATATTCTATTGGAAGCTGCCAGGTTCTTCAGGCTGTTTTTCTGGGGACGGCAGGGGTGGGAAATCGCCACAGATTGACAGCCTGTCAGAATATAGCAGTTTCTCGGTGCTGCCATTCACGCTCAGCCATTATGAAAGCTGGGATCCAGAGTGGTCTGTGGACAGGGAAATATTGGCTTTAAGCTTTCTTTAGAAACCAGAAAATTCAAGTTGTTAACATAATTTAAAATGAAACCTTTAACAAGAAAATTCTTGAGGGATACAATCAAACATAGTAAATTGCTTGAACTTTAGTCTTGAGTATAATATACATCAGGAAGTTTTATAAAGTTTAAAATTTTATTTTTAAATATTTAAATAGGAGATTAGAGCATTTCTTCCCAAGTGTCCTGATTTATTGCTGAGTACGTGTGTGTGTGTGTGTGTGTGTGTGTGTGTGTGTGTGTGTGTGTGTATGTATGTACTGACTGTGTGAGAATCTGTTTTTCAGAGGAACCATTTATTATTCATCCTCTAGGATGTCTCCTGGGCTATTTTATACTAAAACGTAAAAGAAATTGGCGCACTTTGCAATTGCCACTTTTTAAAAATCAATGCCTTGCACATTTCAGTTTTTTAAAATGTGTAGACTCATAGGCCTTAAAGACTAACTGCTTGCCAATATTTTAGAACTACAGCGCCGTATGTAACATATGTTAAAGTCATCTTAATCTGTTCTCTTATGTATTATTGAGCAAATAAGGATGTCCTTTCTTAAAATTCCTACATTTATTACTTTTGCTTTTGTGTAAAACCCTTATTACATTGGGTTCTAAGTTTCTCAGAGGAAAGGTTTGTACTGTAATATTTCTGAAGTACCGATCTGCCCGTTGATTGATATAATAGTGGAGGAATTCTGATATTGTAGCTTTATTTAACCTCTTAAACTGTACGTAATGAGTATTAGAAATTCAGAGTATCTTGGGCTGAATGTTCTCAACTTTGCCTTGTTTTCCATCTCATAAGGGCTCATGCTGGTTCTTGTCCCTTCTGAGGATTATGAGCGGTGCTAGGACAGGCTGGGGTCTTCTGGACGGGGGGCGGGCGGTGTCTGTGGCTGCGCCATAGTTCTAGCCAATGCAGTCATCAAAGCATGCGTGGGTTCGGGGCGGGAATGCCAAATATTGGTATTAATTCACATGGCACTTTTTTGGGGCACCATTATCAGCACTGTTTTGTTTTTAATAACTGGAAGCACTTAAGGATTATTTTGTTAGTCTAATTCCAACTTTTGGATGTTAAGAGTCAGGGAATTAAAAGTTTATTTCTCATTTATGTTTTCTGGAACTCTGTAAGACTGTTTGGAGAAGGGGTAAATGGATTACCATTTTCTAGGGTTTGTAGGTGTGCTCTTTTGCCTAGGATGTTTTAAATAACTTACAAGCTTTTATATTCTGCTTGGTAGAAATGTATGGCTGTTGATGATTTGCAAATGGTAGATTATGCTCAACTTTGTAAACTCTTCAGTTTTAAGCTTCTTTTCTGTTTAAACATGGTTGTTTACTGTCTGTTATTTAGGGGGTGCAGTTTCTTTTAAGACATTTCACATGTTTTGTTGTTGAGGGCTATAGTACCAGTGGCCTTTGTATGTACATTATATTCATTGCTTATGTGGTAAAGTAGCATATTTGATGAACTTCTCTGCTCCGTATCAGTAAAATTAAGATGCAGATAGAAAGCAGTACAATTCATGTCTTATTACTTAAGGCCTATTTATCCCATTTGGCCACTCACTTGTCTCTAATTATAGTCATATCTGTTTTTTTCACTTTTGCCTTCTGGCAGTTTCCTTTATCTTTGTGGGTAGGGAAGGTTATATATGAAACTCAATCCAGTCATTATGCTACTGGTTAGCTTTGGTTTGAGGTAATAAAATTTTACTAAAATTAGTTTTTTAAAATTTTGCCCTTTAGTCAACAAATAATCAAGTTGGCTAAAAATAAAGTGTTTAACTTTGTATTTTGAAGAACAAACAATTTTTAAATGAGTTCTACTGGACCTTCAGTGTCGACATCACTTGAAAATTAAATGGTGTTAAATAATGAACTTTTAACTTCCATTCACCCAATCGGTAGTAACTCAGAAGAAAAGTCTGCCATGGCATTAACGCAGAAGAGATGTATTTTTTTATGTCAGAGTCTTATTTTAGGGCATGTGGTGGTAATAACTTGTCAGGGTGCTTTCCTTAACCCAGATCAACTCAACTGAGAAAACCGTTACTTCATTTTAATTTACCTTCTTGTTTATTTTCTTGGAATCTGTCCCTCGTAATACCCAGCATCTACCACTCTTGCATAAGTAGAATGCTTATCTATAAAATGTCATTAGTAACTTGTTTTAATTTCAGTGTAATTTATATTAGGAAGGCTTTCAAAGTATTAAATATTTTTCCTTTAAAAAAAAGGCAGTTAAAATGCTGGTAACTGCTAACACTTATTAAAATCGTTCGTTTTCATGTACCTGAGAGAAACTGCCCTCCGCTAAGCTAAGCAGTCTGACGCAGCTAACCTGTTGGGGAACAAAGGATGTTGTTTTAAGTCTTGAGTTGTATTTATTTACGACATAGGAACATGACCCCAAGTTTAGGTAGGTGAGGGTAAGGGGCGCCAGCACTTTGGGGGCTTTGAACCCACTGCTTTTCAACGAAAAAAGGTGTGGTTGACACCTAGTCGGTCTTCAGACATTGCTCTGAATAACTTTTTTCCTGTCACTTAAAGTTTGATGTAAAAATTTTGTTAAATTCTGTAATGATAAGCATTTATTAGAAAGATGACGTTAAAAAACTATTTTATATAAGGACTGACAGGAATTTGCTTTGTATAATGGCTAGCTGGCTTTAAGCACTGTATGAAATTATATAGATAATGTCAATAGATACCTGTGCAACTAGATATGAACAATTGTATTTTTTTAAGTAAATATTTTTAACAAAATGGGTTTCTGAATTATTCATTTCCCTCCTCTCACATCTACTTCTTAGACACCATTTCCTGTGTTTATTGCAATTGTAACCTTGCCTATGTCCACAATTTTATTCTTGCCCCTCAGCTGCTCACAACTCTTGTTAATAACTCACATAACTTTAAAAAAAAAATCTATACTCCTGAGACGGCTTATATGATCTGGCCCCTAGCTTCCACTCCCACCGATTTCCTGCCACTCTCCCCCTCTCGCCTGTCCTCACAGTACAAGCACATGCAGTTGGCCCTGGCACGATGTCCCCTGCCTGGTCCAGTCTCTCCCAGGTACTTGGATGGCTTTCTCCTGTCTGTCCTTCAGGTTTCTGCGCAAACGGAACCTCCTTAGAAAGACCATCTTGTGCCATTCCCTCTCCCACCCCTTTCCCTGCTTTTCTTTTCTTTGTGGCCCTCAGGTATCCCGTTTCCTGTAGCAGGTTATCTGTTTCCCGTCTGTATGTCTTCAACTGCAGAGTGATCTCTGGGAGGCAGGGACTTCCATCTCACTTTCTGCTCTATCTTTACACAATAGATCAGTGCCTTGAGCATAGTAGGTGCTCGACAAATCCTTTTAAAAGAATAAGTGCATTCTCTCCAGCACCTGTCACGGTACCTCCTGTTAGTGAGCCTGGCTCACTGTTGCTGGGTCCGTCCCGGCATCCAGTAACAGAGGGAACTCCGGAAACGGAAAGTCCACAAGCAGCCTGGAATCTCCGAACTCTTAAAAGACCAGGAAACTGAGTGTGCAGCCTGGTGTCAGCCCCCACCCGCCTCTCCTTATTCTGATCCTAAGAGGGAACCGTGGTTCTCCGGTCCGTCTGGTAAGATGTTGTTTCTTCTAAAATATTAGCCATGTGAACTCACACTAGAATAAAGATCCATCTTTAGGGGAGCATTTGTTTCTGGGGTTATATAAAAGGATCCACTTGATAATAGAGAACACACTTACTCAATTTAAAATGTTTTATTTTAGAAAAGGAAGTCTTAAATTTATTTGTCTTGTTTTCTATAGTCACAAATTAATCTTGGTCACTGTAGACATAGCCACGAATTCTTCTAACTCTGTATAAAAAGGATGTTTTTTTGAAAAAAAGAAAACCACAAGAAAAATACAGCTGTTTTCTTTTTGTCCCAGTTAGGCACTCCCGGAGTATTTGCAGACATAGTTAGAACTATACCCCGAGACGACCAGCTTTCAAAAGAATGTGGATCTGTTTGACTTACCATAAACATGTAACAAACATATGAACAATTTCTAAGCTGCTTTTGAGGAGGTTTTATAAGCAATTTGTCAGGCATATGAATAATTCTACAAATTCACCAAATTTTTTCAGAATTCCTTTGAGGTAGGGCAATTCCTTCTAGAGCCAGAAGAGACTCGGTGTCGTCCCCACCCAGGGCCCCAGCGAGCAGCCGAGGCGGATGTGCCCGCCACTCGGTGCTGCTGGCAGAAACGCCTACCGGCCCAGGACACAAACCACATTCTTTGGACAGGTTACTGTGAATCATGATCCACTTCCTTTATATAGGTACACATGTGTATACAGAGAAAGACCAGGTGAACTAAGTTCAGCCACCGTGACAGCCACGTCACGACTTGGAGTCTCGGAGCTCACCCCCTTCCAGGTCGTCGAGAGTATAGAGCTATGGGACTTGCTCCAGACGGGCAGGCGTGGTTACTCTTTGACAGGCAAGCAGGGCTTGCAGGGACTGCGCAGTTTGAATTGCTGAGAAGTCCTGACTTTGTCCAAGAATTTGACATTGGTATAAAGGCATACCTCATTTAATTGTGATTTGCTTTATTGTGTTTCATAGATGTTGCGGGTTTTTTTTTTGTTTTTTTTTTTTATCAAACTGAAGGCGAGAGCCTCCACCAGCAAAAAGATTCAACTCAATTGTGACACTCGCTTTATTACGGTGGTCGGAACTGGACCCACCATATTCCTGAGGTATGCCTGTAAAGAGTTGTTTTCTCTACAGAAGTTTAGATATTTTTGAGAAATTCTTAGAGCCGTTTCTACACCTTTTATAATCTCTATTCAGTGTCAGTAAAGAAAAACAGAACATCCATCTCATTTTCTCAGGCAACTTCTGGACAGTTCGAATTGATTTCTAGCAGTGGTGTGCTGGCAAACGTTTACCACCTGGATCTCCAAGTGGGGAAAGCCACGCTGTGTAGCTTTTGCCAATTTCTGTGGTGTAAATACTCCCGCTCTGGCTGACCTTGAGTCAGCAACACCTTATCACTGAAAGTGATAGTGTTTCTACAATACAGATCCGACAGTCATCATTTCCTCCAAGAGCACAGATATAGAAAAATCAGGAAGTGATGAGTTTTGAGTAGGCATTACCTTTGTTTTTAATGTAATTGTAAGTTTCTGTAATTTAAATTTTAATAATGGCCACACTTAACAAACAGCTCTAAAAATGAAATTCTGATGATCAGCCTTTTTTTTTTTTTTTTAATAAACTGGTAGGAGCTCGACCAGCATACCACTGATTTAGTGTCCTGAATAAAGCAAGATTCAACATTTCCTTTTGCTGTTTTAGATCACGGATGAGCTACTGATATCGGTAGTGGGAATTTGAGGGATTTTGGACTATGAATAAGGAAAAAGCACACAAATCCTATGAGCATGCCACGGAATAACTTGGGGTTTGTTCTGATTGATTAAATTAGATCTACATAGAACAATGATCATCAAGCTTTGTAATTTCGACCTATATTTTCAAAGTCATCTAAGAGTGATCTTCAAACCCGGGGTGTGGTCGGTGCAGGACACGGCCAGTGGAGTAGAGAGATAATTGTCCTCCTCCCCCTCAAGACGGACATTCTGGACAGCTCCGACCAAGTCTCCCAGGGAGGAGGAAAGTCACCGAATAGCTGGGTAAAATCCTAACGATTTGCCCAGGGAGGACCCAGATACCAGAATCCATTTAATTTCTTCTGTGCCAGAATTCAGCGGAGGAGAACTGACCCGAGCGCGAGGGGGTCGATCGCCTCCGCTGTCACCCAGCTTCCTTCCACGCTTTGGTCTCTGCTGGTGCCCAAGAGGCCGGAGGTCGTCGCCTGCCTCTTCCCCCCACTTCTATCTCTGGTAGCACTCGGAGCTCTCCATCCCGTGTGGCCGGTCCTGGGGAGGAACTACAACAACAACAGTAAGAACCAGGCAGCACGTTTCCGAAGCTCCGATGGAGCTGCAGCCAGCGCTGGTTCTGAGAGCTTCCCCAGCCTCTGCTGCTCGTAGCTCCTTAGCGAGCCGGGTGGAAAGTTAGACTTACTGGCTCTGGCCGTTTGTTGAGACTAGTGCCTGGGGCTTAGGGACAATATGTATTTCTTTTTTGTGCCCCTTGATGAGGGAATTCGTTACTCATTTGACACTCAGCAAACGCTTCTTGAATGTGGGGCCTAAAGGAGGGCTCTGTGCTGAATGGACCAGACAGCTGCGGCTGCTGGTACCGGCCACCTCAGCAGGACTGTCATTAGAGCGGATTGGGGACCCCATTGCTCTTCTGGGCTTTACACTGATTGCACACAGCGGGCACGTGCCCACCTGCTGGAGAGGACTGGCTGCCCGTCCCTCCAGACGTTGCTTTTCATGGGAGGACAGGGGCTCTGCCGGGCACCTTCTCTTAGGACCTGGCCACGTGCATGGCTGAAGCAGTTGTGGGGATGTTGAGAGCTCTGGGCGGGAAGGCAGGGGAGGGCTCCGACAACGGAAATAGCTTTGGGACTCCCCCAGCCCGGGTTCTGAGGCCGTGAGGCTGTGAGCTGTGCCTGTCCTGAAGGAGCTTTTCTTTGCCACTTGGCCTGAGCACTTCTTTTTGACAAAAAGATTTGGACTTGAGTCAAAATCCTAAACTGCAGAGAGAGGGCCAGTTGGGCTGCTGGGCTCAGTTCCAGCCAAGGAGGCAGGCTCTGCCTCTCAGGGCCTCGTGCAGGCCGGGGAGTCCTGGCCCGCAGTCCCGAGGCCCGTGGGATGCAGGAAGCCAAGGTCACATCCATGCCCCTCTCCTAGCAGAGAAACTGTGAGCCAGCCCCGCCTCGTCGCTCCTGCCCTGAGAGCAGAGGGCAGCACAGACAATTGCCTAGCAAGGGCAGGAAGAGGGGAGAGGAAGCTGTGGAAAAATAAACATTTCCTTGCATTTTTCTTGGAACAGAACAGCCCTGGTGGCGTGCTGAGGGCCAGAGCATCTCCCACGTCCTCCCCTGCTCCGTCTTCCTCCCCTTGTGTAGAAACAGCTTCTTCCCTACCTGATGGGAGTCCAGGGTGCATCCTGTGGAAAAACAGGAGCAAGATGTGGAAGGTAAAAGCCAAGCAGGCAAAGATCACGCCGCAGACCAGGAAACTGTAGCTGCCCCGAGCCTGGAACACCTGCCAAAGGGGAAAACACAGCGATGCGGCCTCAGAACCTCACGCGGAGATGTATGGGCGGAAGCGGCCTGCGCGGGCCCTTGGCAGGCTTTCCAGCCGCGCCGAGGACCGTCCCCCACAGACAGGAACGTGGGCAGCAGGAACATGCTGGCCTTGTTTCAAGGTCATGTTTCTGGAGGAGACGGAACTCCTGCTCTATAGCAGCGGTTGGACCTGGGGACCCCGAAGTCCCTTTCAGCTCTGTGCCTGGAACCTTCCGAAAAACATCCCTATCCTCCTTACAACACCAGTCACTACGTACTCCTCTCCCCACAAGGCCCGACCAGAACTCTGCAGAGGACACACACACATACGTGTCAAAGCAACATATGGAACGCCCATGGACGCACCACCAGCTTTAGCAATTAGCACCAGTTTCCCCTGTAGCCTCTCCACCAGATCACACGGAAGCCCGAGTCCCCTCGTTTGCACACCCGGGCCCTGTGCGATGCAGCTCCTCCCCACCAGGCAGCAGGCAGGGGAGCAGTGAGGAGGGGACTCTGGAGACGGAAAGACGTGGGTTGGGAGTGGTCCTGACAGTCACTAGAAGTGTGATGACTGAGGCGAGCTGCTTAGTTGATCTGGGCTACAGTATATTCCCCTGCAGAAAGGGGGGTGACAGTGCCTACACCCCAGTCTTCAGTAAATGGCAGGCTTATTTCCCCTGGTGAACACATGCACGGGGGCTGTGGGCCAAGAACTGGAGAGCAGGGCCAGGGCCAGAGGCTCCGAGAGGCAGGCTGAGGGAGTGGCCGGTTGAGAAGCGGCGGACAAAGAGCTCTGCAGCTCGATCCATCCCAGGCCCAGGAGCTAAGCGTTCCCACGGGGCCCCCTGGCCCCGCTCCCAGACATGACTTGTGTTTGCGTTGGACTCTCGCATCCCTTCCCAGCTCAGCTTCCAGGCTGGCTCAGCGGCGGGGACAGGTAACACCGAGTGGGCCCTGCTTGCCTTCCCACCTGCGTGAAAGAGCGCACCCCAAGTGCTCCTCCTCCCCCCAAAGTTTTCCACTTACCCAGCCAACCAGCATCTGGAGGGACATCTCGCCTAGTCCCGCCCCTGTCACCAGCACTGTGGTCGCACAGCCTGCCGGAAGAGAAGGCTCCGTTTAGTGAAACTAATTGGGAGACAGAAGGCGGCCGGCGTGATCGGGTGGTTTCTGGGAAGGCTGGAAAGCGGCATGGCTGCCCGGGCGGACTCGCCATTCCTAAGGTTTCTCAGGCTTGAGCTCCTAACTGGGCTTCGGGAATGCTCAGGTCCTGCTGTCATTACGACCCTTCCCTGTTCTGAGACCTTGGACTGTCCATCATCGCCCCCGTGGTAAATTCCAAGTTGCTGAGCCTGGCATTCAGGGCCCTCCCCAGTCTGCCCACCATCCGCCTTTCCAGAGACTTCCTGACCCAGGCCACCTCCACTCTGGGCAGAACAGTGTCCTGGCACTGCCCTGGCCAGCGCACCGCTCCCCAGCCTGGCACTGACTCTCAGAGCCCACACCTCAGTCAGTCTGGTCCCCGCCGTGTTCCCCTGCAGCTCTGTGACCTGAGGCAAGTCCTCGCCCTTTCCTGGGCCTCGGTTTCCTTCTGGGAAATGGGCGTCACAGGTGGCTGTGGGGTCACTCCACGCAAGGCATGGAGAGCCTAGCACAGTCCTGGACGCGGCAAGCCCCGGCACCGGGCCAGCTCTTGCCGCAAACCCTCCAGCGCTGCCTCAGACTCAGGTCTGAGTGCCGGGCCAGGGTTTCCAGGGCCCTTTATAACCGGTGCTCCCCTCCCTCGTCTGGCAAACTCCTGCCCAGCTTCCAGTCCTGCCTGGATTTCCTTCTGTTCTCATCCCATCCCTCAGCCTGGGTTAAGCTGCTGCTGCTCTGTGCTCCCTCCGCCCCCTCTTCCCTCTTGTGTCCCTCCACCCCTCCTGGATCTCCATCTTCCACCAGCATCTTCCCTCCCTCCCAGCCTCGCCCACCAGGGTCAAGCCCCCGAGAGAGGACATGCCTTGGCTGTTAACGCAGTGGATGCATCACTGCTTCATCGCATTGTGGCCGACGAACAGTGTTTTCTTAATAAAGCAGATGGTTTCCTCCTGTCTCTGCATTTTCTCACACTGGCCACTGCCCCGCCCCACCCTTCCCTGGAATGCCTTTCCTTTTTCCTTCTGCCTTTCCAAATTCCGGGCCAGCTCATGTCCCATCTCCATGAAGCCACATCGAGATTTAATACTGGTCACTCCCTTCTCTGAACCCCACTCACGTCCCATCCATTCATTCATAAACCTTCCACGACCTTCTGTGCATCAAGCACTGTGACGAGCACTGATGAATAATTAGAGTTAACATATACATTGGGCCCCTGGGAGCCAGTTAAGCTGCTAAGTCAAGAACTTCACGTTCCCTCTAATTCACAAAACAATCCTTACAGGGAAGTATTGCCATCCCCACTTTTCAAACGAGAAGACAAGCTCAGAGGGGAAAGAAAGCGAATCCCACTAGGCCACAAAGCCGGAGAGAGGAGGGCTGGACTGGTACTCCGGTCTGCTGACGACCTCACAGCCCACTTCACTTGTGCCTTGCTGGTGGCCCTGGGGAGTGTGCTGTCAAGGAGAAGAGGCAGATAACTAGACGCAGAGCCTTGAGGGGATCAAACATGAGAAGCAGGGACAGAGGAGGGGGTGTCTTTCAGAGGGGATCAGGGAAGCTTCTGAGAGAGATGGAGTTGGAAGGCTTTGTGTGCAGAGGGTTCATGTGCCCTCAGGGAGTAGCTGGCTGAAGGCGGGACAGGGAGAGAGCTCCACGGGAAGATGAAGACTCGAGGGCGGGGCCAGCTGTGTGCAGGCAGCTCCGGGGGCACCGCTGCGTGAGGCGCCCTCCCTCTGGCCAGAATCACCCAGCAGCTCCCAACCAAGGGCATCAGACTTGGTGGGGAGGAAGCCCGGGTACTGGGCTTTGTAACAAGTACCCCAGGTGATTCTAATGGAACCAGCATGGAGAACCTCTGACGGGGGCAAAGGTGAAGGCAGGAGACAAGCCGAGACCTGCCAAGGCAGCGGTGGAGGTGAGCAGACACTGGGAAAGCTGGGTACTGTTACCGAGTCCTGACCAAGGCAGCGGTGGGGAGCAATGAAAAGATGGATCTGAGTGACCACCTGCAGGCAGAACCAAGCACTGTAACTCACTGTTGTCACCGTTAGACTCTAGCACTGCTGGTTACGTAAAACTCTGTGGGCTGTAGTGTGTGGCACGCATCACCGCTATTTCCTGACTTCATTTACTCGCTTAAGGTATATTGGGGATTACCTTTGATTTCAAAGATAATCTCATCGCCATGGGATGGAGCTGGGTGTACCAATGGCTCATTGCTCTGACCCTTCACCACCCCACTACACCCATTTCCCCCTTCCTCCACGAAAGAAACCACCCATCTTCAATGCTGCTTTCCGACCCTCTAGGCCTAGACGCCAGGGCAGCTCCAGGCACTTCTAAAGCAGCGATCGCCAACCTTCCGACCTCACGGACCACTAGTGGCAATGTTAACTCTTCAAAACACACTACTTTCCATGAACTCTTTTACAAGAGATTTTTGCCACCTGCATTTGAGAGCCACAGGAAGAGCAGGAAATGAAGAGAATTGGAGGTTTCTACATCAAAGAAGCTGCCTCACAACCCACAGCAACATCCAATCCTCTAGGTGGAGGAGCAGCAACCCCAGGAACAAAAGAGCGGGCACGAGGTGTCAAACCCCTCTTCCAAGCTGTGGTTTCTGTGCTATGGGATGTCCGTGCATGTTACACAAAACGCCAGCTAGGGGTCAGTGGAGGTCACTATGGGGGAAAGGAAACGTGCCAGAGAAACGTACTGCTTCTCTGAGGCCTGAAATCACTCACTGAGTATCATGTTGAGTGGGGAGCCCCTCGGATCAGAACAGCCCTCCCTGCTGAACCTGTTCCCACCGACCAGGCATCACAGAAGATGGGGAAGGGCGGGAAGTGGCGCCCTGCCAGCGGGAGTGGCCGCCCTGTGCTCGGCCCCGTGCGTGCACCCTCACCTCGGTACTGCAGAGCGTCCTCTGTGTAGGCCAGCATGCTGGGGAAGGTGCTGCTGAGGAACAGGCCCAGGCAGGCTGTGCCCACGAACAGGAAGATGACGTTGTAGGAGAAGGCGAGAAGCACCAGGTGTGTCACCACCGCGCCGACCTGTCACAGCGGTGACGGAGGTGATTAGAAACTGGGAAACGCCGGGTGTCCATCAGAGAGGAACAACCTGGAGGATCCTGACCGGGACAGTGAGGCCTCAGCAACAGCGCCGTGGCCAGTGTGCCACCCTGTGGAAGATGTGGGGACTGCACCTGCCGGAGTCCCGGCTGCCAGCTGAGCCCAGAGAAGGTGAGGCTGGGAGAAGGTGAGCCCATCCAGCCATCCCCAACAGATGGCCCACCACACACACCAAGAAGTGCTCGGTGAGGGGCCCCGACTGTCCCCAGGGCCCTGTGTGTAAGCACAGGGAACTCCATCCAAGTCATCAGCTCTGTGCCTGCTGGCTAGATGCAGGGGCCCTCCACTCCTCACAAAGAGGAACTGCTTCTTCCTTAAAGGACCCACGTTCACAGAGGAAGCCCTGGTAGCAGGAGAGGGGGTTGTGGCTGCAGGGTCCCCAGTGTCCAGGAATCCCAGCAGGACTCCCAGAGAGAGTCAGCAGCTGCGGCAAGCCAGGGTGGCTCTCCCCTCCCTCCACCCTCCGCCTCCCGATTTGGCTCAGACTCCACAGCAGATGGTAGCCTCTGTGATGCACTAAGGGACCAGCAACCTTCCCAGTTCAGTCAGGAGACTGCCCCATGGGAATGTTTTTGGTAAAACAACCCTTTAAAATTTCTTTAAAAAATGTGTTTGTCACCCTGGCTGCTTTGGCTCAGTGGATAGAGCATCGGCCTTGGACTGAAGAATCCCAGGTTCCATTCCAGTCAAGGGCATATGCCTGGCTTGTGGGCTCGATCCCCAGTGTAGTCCATGCAGGAGGCAGCCGATCAGTGATTCTCTCCCATCATTGATGTCTCTCTCTCCCTTTCTCCCTTCCTCTCTGAAATCAATAAAAATATATTTAAAAAATAAAAATGTGTGTCAGCATATTGACTAATTTCTATACAAAATGCATCTGGGCCCAGCTGGTGTGGCCTAGTGGTTGAGCATCAGCCCGGGCACCAGGAGGTCACCATCTGGGTTCCTGGTCAGAGGAGGTGCCCGGTTTGCAGGCTCAAGCATGTGGGAGTCAGCTGATGCAGCTGATAGATGTATCTATCTCTCTATCCCTCACTCTTCCTCTCTCTCTGAAATCAATAAAAGCATTTTTTTTTTTTTTTTTACAAAGCACATGGGAGGAAGCCCAGGCAGCAGCAATTTGGAGCCAGAAGACCCAGGTGTAAGTGCCCTCCGTCTGGGCCTCGGAGTAGCCGATCTCTGGGTTCCTAGCCTCCTGCTCTGCAAAGGGTCATAAAAGCCTCACAGAGGGGCAGTGGGACACAAAGCTGAAAAGGGGCCCTTAAAG